>PVKP010046645.1:0-15463 GCA_004027715.1 Plecturocebus donacophilus | reverse complement strand
GTGCACACACACCCTGTTCCTCCCTCTCAGGTGCACACACACCCTGCGTCTCCCTCTCAAGTGCACACACACCCTGCTCCTCCCTCTCATGTACACGCACACCCTGCTTCTCCCTCTCAGGTGCACACACACCCTGCTCCTCCCTCTCAGGCGCACCCATACCCTGCTTCTCCCTCTCCCGGGCTTGCTAGTCTTTGCTTTAGCATGAAAACATGCTGGACCTTCTCCTAATGGAAACTAGCCTCTCTACCACTAGGAAAGTAAAGTAGAATTTTCATTATTTGTTTAATGAATTTCCTTCAAAGCTTGGGGTGATGGGTCAGGGCAATGTTTCTCTGGGAGTGGGGGGTACAAGGAGCACCTCCGTCAGGGCCTGAGTGGCAGAAGGGCTTGTTTAAGGCCCCGCAGAAGCAGAGCCCCAGCAGTAGCATCTTGCTTTGATGCCTGGGAGCCGGCAGTCCAGGGCTGAGCAACACTCCCAGCACTGTGTCCTCCTAGAAGAGCCGCAGCAGCGTGAGGTCTGTCTCAGGGAACACACGTGGTTTGGGAGGTTTGATTTGGACATAATCTGAGAAGAGCCAGGACAGACTTCAAAGCTCACTCTCCTTATGCTTTTTCTACAAAAAAATAAAAATAAACGAATAGCACAGTATTAAGATCACAGCCCGTATTGAGCAAACATTCCACTTTACTGTGAAACAGTGACTCATATGTTTAAGCAAGGTATTAAGAAGTACTTAGATAAGATTTGCGTATCTATGTTCCCAAATGGAGCTGTTATTGAGCTCTGCCTACATAAACCTGTGCTTCTAAACTTCAAGACAATAAGAGAACATGATCCCAACAAACTGATTTCTTCCTTCCGTGTTCAGCTTCTGGGGAATTAAAGCACGTCTGAGAAAAGATTGCTCATTGCTTCTCGAACGTTTTATTAGTTTACCTCACTCAAGAGATATCTCCAGGTAGTGCTAGTTTAGTGTGCTGGTTACAACATGTAGGTGCTATTTTTATTATTTCCATTATACAGATGAGGAAACTGAGGCACTGAGAGGTTTAGTAACTTTGGGTCCAAAGTCCCTAGTAAGTATCCAAACTGGGTTCAAACTCAGGCCGTCTGTGCAGTGAACCACTATGCTATCCCCCCCCAGCCCCCAACCCCCATAGGAAACATAATAGCTTTGCCACTAATTCAATAAGAAATGCCAATCGAGCAAAATATAAAATGACAAGAAAATGTCAAGCTGCCATTTGGCATATTTGTTTACTTAATCTTTGGGGTTTAGCTTTGAGACAGAATTTCGCAGGCTCCTCTATGACTCGTCTCTGTCAGAAATGTGCCCACGGCTTCTTACTCACCAGTGTTTCTCTCTGTTTAGATCCAGTTAATCCTCCTCATTAATCTTCAGCCTCCACATAAGGTCCCCTCTGTTCTCACTCGACCCAGAATGTTCTCCTGCCCTGTGCTGGGCCAGCCCCCGCAGGTGCTCCAGATCCTTTCAAGAGCTACACTCATGTTTCTCTTCCAAGTTGCAGAGAAACAAATACGTCTGTGGCCACTGGGCAGCAGAGACTGTCGAGTAGGCAGGGGGCTGACAGGAAAGGGTCTTCTGGACAGAAGGACCACAAATCGTATCCTTCCTGTGACCTGGACCAGGCGGTCTTCCCAAGACCCAAGCACCGCCCCCAGGTGAGTGTAGAACCAGCCAGGGCAGAGCGTAGCTGCCCCGGGGGCTGTGTTAGGGCCCCGGCAGAGCCCTCAGTCACAAATATGGGATGGAAAACCTCCGGGGGGAAGCTGACTCCTTTGTGCACCTAAAGTTGTTCACCCCAGTGATTCTGGGGCTTTGGGCTTCTGAGTCGAGGCACGGACCCAACAGGGGTTGGAGCCAGAGGAGGCAGCCCATCCTTCAACCTTCTTCCTTGTGGTCCAGGGTCAGCTGTCCGGGTGCAGTTCTAAATGGGGCACAAAACATCCCTGCAGTCAGTAGAAGACGCAGAGCCAGTTAAGGCCTGTGCCAGCTAACTCAGCCACTACACAGGGACCCCTCAGTTCCCACCAGGGTGGGCAGTGCCCTCCAGTGGAAAACAAAATTCCTTACACACATCTTCAGATGCTTTCCCAGGAAACTGAAACCCCAGACTGCAGCGTGCACAGTATGGTGCTTTTGTTCTGCTCGTAGACGATTTATTTAGTCATCTAAATTGAAAACACTTTAGTATGCCATTGGCGTAGAAGATGTTTGGGTAGAAAACCACATATAACAAATGACTTATTTGGTACATTAGCAAAGAAATACACAGTTGGGTTAATACCAAATCGTTCTCTTCACCCTACAAAGCAAATATTAAGTGAACATTTTTTTAAAATATCCATTTGAAGGAACATCAAGCCACGGTCCAGCCCAGAACGCCCACCCTCCTTGCTGGTGATGTGCCCCAGGGCTTGAAGACCTCCTGGGTCCCTGGAAGCACCGAACCTCAGAGACCGTGAGCCCCAGCCCTTCCTGGCCTCATCCCTTTCAATTCTACAAACTGAGGTCGTAGAGCTATTTTTTTTTTCTTTTTTACTTTTTGGATTTTAATACTTTTAAAACAGTTTCATCGTGTTATAACTCACATACCAGACCACTCACCCATTTAAAATACACAATTCAAATCATTTTTAGGATACTCACAGAGTTGTGCCACCATGCCTACTATCTAATTTTGAACATTCTTGTGGCCCCAAAAAGAACATTAACAGTCACTCCCCACTTTCTTACCTCCAGCGCACCCCTAGCCCTGGACGACAACTCATCTACTTGCTGTCTCTATAGAGTTACTTATTCAGGACATTTCCAGTAAATGGAATTATACAAGATGTGGCCTTTTGTGATTGGCTTCTTTCACTTAGCATGATGTTTTCAAGGTTCCTCCATGTTATGGTGTATATCAATACTTCATTCCTTTTAATGGCTGTGTAATACTCCATTGTGTGCCTATAGCGTGTTGTATTCATTCACTTGTCATTCCATGGAGAAGACCTGCTTGTTTAACGATGGATCTTTTAGTTTTCCTTTCCAGCTCCCAATCAGAACAGGTGTCCCCAATGATACCCAGACAGAGACTCTGCCCCCAGCCTACCGTGTGCTTCCTTCCCCCTCTAGTAGAATCTGATTTTTTGACACAACCCAGGCAAATCCTCAAGGTTGACTCTTGGGCTGGCCTCATTGGTCAAGGCCGACTCATGGGCCACATGCAGTGGCTCACACCTGTAATCGCAGTGCTCTGGGAGACCAAGAAAGGAGGATTGCTTGAACCCAGGAGTTTGAGACCAGCCCGGACCGTATATGGGTCACATTTTCAAGTAGCAATTTCTGGAATCCAGTGATTGTCACTGTCAAGGGTATGAAGAAGTAGGAATGCTGCTGTGGTCTGAATGTCCCCCGAATTTGTGTATTGAAACTTAACTGCCAATGCAATAATATTAAGAGGCAAAGCCTTTGGGGGTGACTAGGTCAGACTAGGCTCCGCTCTTGTGGATGGGATTAGTGCTCTTACAAAAGGGCTCCAGGGAACTAGCCAGCCCCTTTTGCCCTACTACCTTCTGCCATGTGAGGGTATAAAAAGAAAGCCTTGAGGAGACTGTGATTCTGCTGGTGCCTTGATCTTGGACTTTGCAGCCTCCAGAATTGTGAGAAATACATTTCTGTTCTTTATAAATCACTCAGTCAGAGGTATATTGTTACAGCAGCGGAAGTGGGGCAAGACAAACATCAAGTGCTGCCCTCCATAGCCCAAGGGTCTTGGCCCCACCTCAGCCCCAGCCCAAGCAAAGCCACCCTAGACAAACACACACTCTAAGAGAAATCCGGGTGTCAATCATCCTGCAAACTCAGCTCTGAAGCAGGTCCCCAGCCTCAGAGCCTCTGCTGAGCTGACCTTTTCCTTTGGCTTTCAGAGGCTTCTCACTTCTCCTTGGGTCTCTCCTCTGGCCACCGCCTCCTGGGGCCTCAGAAGAGTGTCAGGTGATGGACAGGAGGGAGAGCAGTCAGCATGCACTCACCTGTGCCTGCTCAGTCATCAGCCAGTTGGAATTCTATGGACTACACCATTCCATGTTTACCGTTAAATATTCAGCTGGAGTTGGCTTTAGCCAGCAGATTTCCACTTAATCTCCTTTGATTGCTTCAGGCCGTCAGGAGAGCTCCCGGGATAACTCTGCTCTGGCCTCTACCCTCCTGTCAGTCTGTGTCTAGCCCTTCCTCCTTGGTGCAGAGGGCTCCAGGCTCTAGCCCACCCCAGCCTCCCTCTGGATACCAGGAGAGGGTGGAAGCATTAACCAAGGCAAATGACAGAAACGCAGATTTGGGAGGGGATCGAATGATGAAAAAGCCTCAGAGAGGCAGGTCTTCTTGTTCATGCTGTATCCCAGGTATACACAAATGAAGGAAGGGGACACTCGGTAGTGTTACTGTGACCCCCGCCCATCTGAGGGGATGTCCTCAGCCTTTCCTAAAACCATTCCGAAGAAAGAAGTGTCCAGGATGGCACAGGACCCAAGCAGCAGTTAAGCATTTTTCAAGTGGTCCATAGAGTGGCAGACCTCTTTCCACAAATGGAAACGCTGTCCCTCTAAACCTGTTCCTGAGTCTAACGTTTGGGGATATCTGCAGAATGGTCCCCATCTGCTTTGAGGAGTGGCCTCTTTCTGAGTCTCCCCTCTTTTCCACTTCACGTCTTCTGTGCTGTCCCCCACTTTAACCACTAGATGGCAGCAGACACCACCAGTTGGGGAGGAAAGCGTTGGAGTCAAGTAAGTAAAAGCTAAATTGAAGGCTCCTCCCTATCTTGAAGATTTGTCAATATCACCTGATTCTAATTTAATTTAATTCTCTTAGAATTCACTTTTCTTACAGATACATTCCTATAAGTAAATTATTTTTATATTTTTGAAAAGCATTCCTGAATACAAAGAATGCTCCCAAATATATTCTTCTTAACCTCCCCAGACTCCCCTCTCTCTGCCCTTTTGTCTTCAGTAATAACAATGGGGACCAATTTTACACTCCTCAAAATTCAGATAATAAAAAATGAGAATGGTCTTAGGCAATATACTACATTTGATCAAAGATAAGAACTCCCAAACCAGTACAAAAAAATGTGAAACTAAGACACAGAAGACAAATACAATAAAAAATATATGTAAGAAATTGCGAAGGAGACAAAAGCAAAAATAAAAATGAAATAGCACTGATGGATGGCTGTTGTGGCTCACTCCTGTAATCCCAGCACTTCGGGAGGCAAAGGCAGACAGTTCACTTGAGCCCATGAGTTCAAAACCAGCCCAGGCAAGAAAGCAAGACTCCATCTCTACAAAAAAAAAAAAAATTAAAAAATTGGGCAGGCTTGGCTAGGTACAGTGGTTCACGCCTGTAACCTTAGCACTTTGGGAGGCTGAGTCAGGCAGATTACTTGAGGCCAGGAGTTCAAGACCAGCCTGGGCAACATGGCTAAACCATATCTCTACTAAAAATAAAAAATTAGCTAGGCATGGTGGTGCATGCCTGTAATCCCATCTACTCGGGAGGCTGAGGCACAGGAATCACTGGAACCTAGGAGGCGGAGGTTGCAATGAGCTGAGATCGCGCCACTGCTCTCCAGCCTGGGCAACAGCCAGACTCTATCTCAAGAAAAAAAAATTAGCCAGGCTTGCTGGCACAAAGCTATGGTCCTAGCCACTCAGAAGGCTGAAGCCAGAGGATGGCTTGAGAGCCCAGGGCATCGAGGCTGCAGTGAGCTATAACCATGCCACTGCACTGCAGCCTGGGTGACAAAGACCCTGTCTCAAAAAAACAAAAAAAAAGTGCATTGACTCTTAATCTTTCCAGCTGGTGTGACATAGTTTCAAAGTGCACATCAGGATTTGTGTAACAGGCCAGGTGCAGTGGCCTACGCCTATCATCCCCTTGGGAGGCCAAGGCAGGAAGATTGCTTGAGCCCAGAGTTTGAGACCAGCCTCAGCAACATAGCAAGACCCCATCTTTACCACACACACACACACACACACAAAGCTAGGCATGGGGCACGTGCTTGTAGTCCTAGCTACCTGAAAGGCTGAGGTGGGAGGATCGTTTGAGCCCAAGGGTTCAAGGCTGCAATGAGCTATGATCATTCCCCTATACTCTAGCCTGAGTAAAAGGAGACCCCCCCCCCACTTAAAAAAAAAAAAAAAGAAAGAAAAGAATATGAAAATTGGTCCAATTAGCAGGTTGGTGCAAAAGTAATCATGGTTTTTCATTACTTTTAATGGCAAAATTGCAATTACTTTTGCACCACCTTAAAAGATTACACAGCAGCCACTGGCCTGTTAGTGAGCACCGCGGGGTGTCCTGGCGCCTGCAGCCACCTTCGCCTGCCCCCTGCTGCTCTGAGACAGGACCTTGCCTCATCCAGGATGGCTCTGCTTGCAGGGAGGGGCACAATGTAGAAAGGAGCCCCACAAAAGCCCAGCGGGCAGCAATCAATGGTACCTTGAGGAAAGCTATGAATGTCAAAGGACAGGGTGGTGAAAATGGAATCCCGGATGTGGAAGGGAACTTTATAACCAGAACCTGAGCCTGAAACCAAGAGAAAAAGAGATTCACGGGCTGCAAGAAAGCCCCAAGTCAGCACAGCAGGTGGCAATGTCCGTAAAAGGAGACAAAAGCAAAGAAAGGACGGTGTCGGGGGCCTGGCCTGGCTTGAGAGGGTCCTGGAGTAAAGACTGTCCTGGGTATCCCCTGAGCAGGGAGGGCTGTTGGATGAAGAACACACGCAGAGCCAGCCCTCAGGGAGGGAAGGAGTCCTCCAGGCCTCAGAGACCATAGTGTTCCTGGAGACTTCCGAGCAATAGAATGGAACATGATGTACTTTCCTACTGTATGTTACATTTTTCTAGACTAAGAATTGAAGAGGAAAAGAAACAGCGAGACCAGGAAGCTACACTTAGAGGAAGCTCCCAGCCTCTGGGTTAGGATGGAGGGCTCAGGACCTTGCCAGCTCCATCAGCAACGTGGATTTCTTCTCTCCAGGCACACAGTGGCCTGATGGGGTCAAATATTTGACCTCAAACAAAAGGGCCCAAATTTCACAAATGAGAGTTGCAGCTAAGCAGTCTCAGCCATGGAGTCTTCCCAGCCCGTGCCAGCTCACGGCCCCTTCCTGCCCCCCACCCTGCCAAGCAGCACACGCCCTGCCCAGAGCTCACGGGGCTGCCTCTCATCCTTTCTTCAAAAAGACCCTGAAATCCACTCTCTCCAAAACACATGCCCTGACGGTGTGGGGGAGGGGAGGAACACCAGTCACCCTCCTCCAGCACCTGGACACAACCTGGTCCTTGCCACAGAGGCATAGGCCCTGGCCGAAACCCACAGCAGGAACACCACGCCACACGTCTTGGTTCGGTTCGTGCTTTTATTCTGAAGCCAGCAAGCTGGTGTGCAGTTGCCTTCCTGGTCTGAAACCAATGCCCCTTTCAGCCCCTGCCCTGCTCCCCTCCCTTGCTCCCACCCACTCTGGACAGAGGACTGCCCTCCTCAAAGTCACCACCCTGCGGATCCTTGGAAAGGAGCTGTTTAAGGAAACACCCTAATTGCTTTCTAATAGGTCAGTATCAGATTAGATTGAACCACCACCATTTGCATTTTAATGTAAAGCTGTGGGAATTGGGGGCTTCAGTGGTTAACTGGTAAAGTGTGGTAAGAGGGGGCATTCAAGGCATGACAATTCGGGCAGAAAGGCCACAGGCTGGCGGGGACCAGAGGCTTCAGGGGGCTGGCTGACTGACCTCCCTGGGCTCCCTACACCTGCCTCGGGGTGACTGTCCACTGCTCTCTGGGAAAAGCCGACCTTGAGCCTGTGGTCTAAAACTAAGGAGTTAACCAATCAAAGGAAGATGAACAACCCACAAATTGGTCCCCACAGCATCACATAGAGGGCCTGAGGGTCAGGGACCTGGGACTCAGCAAGGCACCCAAGAGCCTGTGCTCAGGAATGTCTAGTTCAGTCCGAGGGGCATCTGTGGGGAGAGGGGCAGGGCCCAGGGAAGAGAGCAGGTCACCTGGGGAGGGGAGGGGGAATGTCCTTTCTGCCATTTGCCACTTCTCTGGCAAATGAGCAGGGAAGAGAACCAGGCTGGCCATCTCTCAAGCTGGCCACAGCCTCAAGCTGGGATATCCTCAGGCCAGCCTGGGGACCATGTCAGGATGGGAGGTATGTCTGCCTGTGTGCGTATGTGCATACTAGGCAAGAGAGATCAGGGTAGTCAGTGCAGGCACTGGGAAAGTTATGGGAGCTGGGTTGCATGGCAGAAATCAAAATCTGGGCTGCGCTCAGGAAAAGGATGGTGGGCATTCTGAGACCACGCAAGCGCCTAAAAGTTAATGTTCTTCAAGTCCATGGAGCAGCGGTACCTGCCGTCTAGGAACCTGGAGCACAGCAGGCTGGGAGAGCAAGGACAGGTGTGGTGCTGGCGTTTCCTAAAGAAGGGGATCTAAGGAGAGAAGAAAGCAATACCTTCACCAAAGGGAGGCCAGCGGACCTCCTAGCAGCAGTCTCTGCTCGGCCCAGCCCTGCAAATGTCTCCCCCCACACCCTAGCCCACTCCCCATTGCACCTAGCACACCAATACTAGCAATTAGAAATGAGGAAACGGAGTGGCTAAGCAATGTGACAAGATCACACAGCTAATTTGTGGAGAAGCTAGGATTTGCACCCAGGCTATCTGGCTCTGGAGACTCAGCACACACACACACACACACACACACACACACACACACACACATCCATTGATTGAATGTTTGTTGCTCATCCATATGGGCTCATAACTCCGTGGTGGGTGCTGCAAGTGCAGCTGTGAGCAGGACAGCCACCATCTCTGCCCAGACCCATGGCGCAGACGAGTGCTAAACCACTGGGGTATCCCCAAGGAGAAGTTAGGAGCATGGGCCCAGTGTCAGATTGCCTGGGTTCAAATCCCAGGTCTTCCACTTCCTGGCTGCGTGACAATCAGCAAATCATTTGGCCTCTCTGTGCCTCAGCTTTATCATTTCTAAAATGGGTTAATAACAGCACCTACCACATATGATTATAAAGAGGTTAAAATGACAAAAAGCACCCAGTATGAAGGGTGGCGTGTAGGAAGCACTCAGCATTCGTTTTTATTACCACTGTTGTCCTTACTGGGAATACGGATCTGCCGCTGAACCACCTCACGTACCCCAGGGTTACAGGGTTACAAGGACTGCCACGTTGTCCGGCCTCATTCACCACTCCCTATCCCTCTTCACCCTGGGAGACGAGGTTGGGAGGGGCTGTGATTGGGAGAGAGACTGCTGGAGGATGCTCTGTGCCCAGATGAGCCCCGAGCCGGGGTGCAGGCAAGTCCCCAACGAGCACTAAGGGTACCTGAGTCCAGGTGGGAGGCGGCTGGTAAGCCTGAGAGCCTGTGCTCAGGAATGTCTAATTCAGACAGCGGGGTACATGTGGGGAGAGGGGCAAGGCCCAGGGAGGAGAGCGGGTCACCCGAGAGCCTGTGGAAACACCCTCATTGCTTCTAATAAGTCGATGTCAGACTAGATTGAACCACCACCATTTGCATTTTAATGAAAAAGCTGTGGGACTTGGGAGCTTCACTGGTTAGCTGGTAAAGTGTGGTAAAGTGGTTCCAGGGAGGGAGTGCAGGGAGGCTGTGGCTCCAGAGGACTCTGGACTCAGCTGGCTGTCAGGGAGTAGGCGCAGGGCAGGAGCTGTGTACTTAGGGCACAAGAGTGAGTGACTTCTTAGAAAGCGGGCACCTGGCTTGCCTCCTGTAGATCTGACCAGGGGTGGAAGGCGATTTTGTGGGTCTTGCTTTGTGTTCCTCAAGGGAGGTCCCTACAGAGCAAAGGGCATGTGAGATCCTTTCAAAATCTGAATTCATCAGATCCGTAAGGGACACTACAGGCAGTGAATCTGCTCCACTCATTGTCTATGTGTGGCCCAAGAGCAGGTGAGCTAATTTGCCCAAGTCCACACAGCAAATTATGGTCTGGGAATGCCCAGACTGTCTAACAGCCTATGAGATCAGCGGCACCCCTCCACCCAAGGCCGACCCCCAAGAGCAAAGAGGCAGTGCCCAACATCAGTGAGGGGTAACTAGAGCTGGCATCAGAAAGCCGCCGTTCCAGTCCCAGCTCTCTCATTGGCTGTGTGCCTTGAGCAAGTCACATGATTCTGCTGGACTCCGTTTTCTCAGTATTGCCCAGGGTTGCTGTGAGGATCAAATTAGACCAGTGGGTCTCTCCAACCTGTGCTAGAAGTCTGTAGGTGGATCATGTCAGACCCTGTACAGATAAATGTACACATGCCTGACCTGCAGTGCACTAAGTAAGGTGGGTGCCTGATGGTGGGAAGGCACAGCAACCCCATAGCTGCCTGCTTCCCCCGACACTCGGGCCGGATCAGGGCAGGATCAGCTGTCGGAGGACGGTGAAGTCCTCTGGAGCCACAGCCTCCCCAGACTTCCTATCTGGAGCCAGCCTCTCTAGCCCTCCTAGCTAGAGGAAGGCTCCAGGACCTCACCCCCTGCTCCCCGAATGGCTCACCCACATCTGTGCACCTGTGCAGTGTCTGCACAGTACCTTGTGGCTGCCGGGGTGGCACTCCTCGCCTTCCCGCCCCAGCGGGGTGCACATCCGCAGCCCTCGAAGCCACAGGCTGACGGCACAGCAGGTGCCTGCTCCACACTGGACATCCCGCTCACAGGCCTGCAGGTGGGGGAGAGAAGAGAGCAGCCCATTAGTGCACCCAAGAGAAAGCAGAAGGGAAGGGTAGACCCAAAAAGCCCTCATCAGGACGGAAGAAGAGGCTGAGCGTATCACCCTCGGCCTTAGCCTAACAGAACGCCCTGGGCCACGCTTTATTGCCCGGCTCCTCTCGTGGAGAGGCTCAGGGCTTAGCGGGGCATTGGAACTGGATCTGAGGAACCATCCAAGCTCCTTGAGGCTACTCAGTAGGAAGACAATCCTACTTTTCTGACAAGGCTGGAGGTTAGAAGGCATGGCTTTTCTAGGGCTGGGAGATGCACAATGAATGCTGGTGGAATTGAATTAATTAGCATTCTCAGAGGTGGGAGGGACCCTGATGGCCCAAATTCCTGGGTGGTCAGTGCTGAGCTGCCTTGGGCGAGGCATCTCCAGCCCTGACCCTGCACTGTGGCCAGTGCCTCCCCTCTGCATGGTGGCACCCCACCCTGGCCCTCAGAGCCCCAGCCTCAGCCGACGGGCCAGCACCCAGTGAACAGGTGCCTCTCCCAGGGTTTCCCTGCTGACTTCCCTGATCTCCAGGGAGGATCGAGAACAGGGGCCGAGTGGCCCTGCCTGGTCTGGGGAAGGTGCCATTTGTAAAGAAGGCCACCCGAGCTCACGTTAAACAGAAGCCAGGGCTGGGGAGGACAGAACTCTGAAGGGCTCCAGACTCAGGTGCGGACCTGACGAAGAAGCATCCGCACTTTGCACTCTCAGAGACGCTACGTGGCTTTTCTCAGCTGAAATCCGAAGCTGTTTTGGATCACTCTTCTCCAATAAAACCCGTGGGCACCTTCCGGCTGCGGTGTGGGATGCAGCAGGACCTGGAAGCCTCCTACTTCCTCAGACCCGAGAAGGAAAGAGTGGATGCCAGCTCCACTGATCACGCAGAGGAGCTACGGGCCACCCAGCTGTGCCGGTCTCCAGCCCAGCAAGGGCGCATCTCACACCCAGCCAGGCCCCGAAAGCTCAGGGTTGTGGTATAGGAAGCCCCGGTTGACTTCTTCTCCCACAGAGGGGGAGCATTGCTGTCCCACTCCCTGAAGGACCAGAAAGCCTTGAATGTGGGGACAGTCCCAGTCCGGGGAGCTGGGGCGTGTGGAGGGGCTGGAGCCTGGCCTCCTGCTGAGAGTCAGAAGGGGACACCAGCAGGACCAGGAGGATGTGGGGAGCCTGGGGGGTCCTGACTTCCCATGACCGCCCTGTCCTAACCACCCACCTGTCTTTCCTGCCGTTCCCCTCACCTAGGGAAACGTGCTCTCCTTCTGAGCTTCCCACCATGAGACTGCCCGCCTGCCGCCCTCAGATCTGCCTGCAGTGCTGCAGCTGGCGCCTGGGTGAGGTGAGCCTGGCATCCCGGCAGCCACGCAGCGAGGTTCCAGCCCTCACAGTGCAGCAGCCGGGGCTTCTCTCCACTGTTTTGTCCTTCCAGAATTCCAGGCTTCCCCGTCAAAGGGCAGCCCGCAGTGTAAACACTTCATTAGGTATAATTCTGCCTTTGCAATTATTATTGTTATTATTTTTTGCTTTGGATCTCAAAAGCATTTGACTCGCCTTTAATATTGGCTCTTTTGAACTCAGTCTTTTTCCTTTAAAAGAGAAGAGAAAGAATTTTTCCTTCCTATGAATAGTAAAATTAACCCGCTTCCAGGAATTGTTTGCATTTCTCTACATTTCCATTCTCTATGTAAAAACCTGGAGGAGGCGGAACTAAAAGTCAGTTTCCCTGCTCCCCGCAACCTTTTTCTCCCGGTGGGTGGCTTTTACATGGAAAGCGCTCAGGTATAGCAATGCTTTCTGCTTCAGTAAGAATGGTCCTGCTACCATAACACATCATGTGCCCCTGTTTGAAGGTGGTTCGAGGTAAAAGCAAACTTCTGAGAGAAAACAGTGATTTGAGTATTTTGAACCAATTGTACAGTGCCCATATACTGAACCTCTGCTTCGAGACTGGATTTCTACTTGTTATCTGAATGCTTGCTTTGGGATACACTCAGCTGAATGTTAGTGTCACCCACATTCCTCTCAGAACTAACTGGGCAGGCACAGAGGAAAGAGTTTCAAAGGTATCCATTCTAAGCAGAGGTTAAATTTACCCAACAGAAGTTTACAAGCTTATCACCTTTAATTAAACTTACTGCCTTGAATATAATTTGAACATAATTTACATGCTATGTAAATTATATTAATATGTGAACCAGGCCATTAATAAATATTAAAATTCACGCAAAAGACAAATTAGGGTTCGGCAATCCACTTTATAAAGGAATTCCTCATTATACAATAGGAATCTTCATTTTACCAAAGGACTGAACTTCAAAATGGTCAATGCTTTGCTGATGCGTTTAAAACAGGATTTGATTCATATACAGCTTCTCAAAAGCAGATCCCATTTAGTAGAGTGAGGTCTAACTAGTCTGAAAATCACATGCAATCCCTCTCTGAAGTGCTCTCTAATGCCTAACTCGCCATTCCCTTTGGTTCACAGCGTGTTGAGCCAACAGAGCCTCCTGCGTGGTCCCTGGGCTCACATCCCATGCACAGCCTGACATCTCCCAAAACCAAGGGGAACAGAGAATGTTAGGCAACTTACCCCTGTGATCACAGCACAGTCAGACACAGTTACTAGGAGGAGCATGATTGAGACTTGCATGGCACCTCTCATGGTCACTTGGGGTAAAGGCAAAACACTGCCCACTTGGATGCCTCTCGGTTGCTCCCTCTCAGCCTTGTGCCCGGCAAGCTGGAAAGGCCAGGCTCTCCTGCATCCCCCGCCTCCTGCCAGATGTTTACACTCGGGTTCCAGGGCTGCCTGCGGATGCCTCGTCTCCGCTCTTTCCTTCTCCAACACTGATGTCATTCAGATGATCTCAGAAGCGAAGATGAGACCTGAATCTCTAACAGCAACAAATTAACATCAAAACCAATAAAAATGGATACTTCGGGGGCTTTGACAGTTGCTCTGACTCTCCCAAGAACGCAGTGATTCACAGTTATGCACATTTTACTCGATGTTCTTTTCTGCCTCTGGGCATCCTTCTATCCTACTTGGGGCAGAGGGAAGGCTCTGGTAATGAATTAAGGGATTAGCAACATCGCCATTTATCCTTCCTGCACCAAACTATGCAACATACAGGATTATTGGTTCCTTCTCACTCACACCAAGAATTATCTAGGCATTTACCATGGGCTCAACACAGAGGCAGCTGAGAAGACAGAAGAGGGTGAGGTGGTATCCTTATTTCTCTAAAGGTTAAAGTTACAGTGAGGAGACATAAAACAGTGAGGAAAAAAAAGGCCAGGCTTGTGCGGCTGGTGTTCCTAAGTGACACACACGACGATTTGCTCTCTCACGGGCTCAGGATGAACACCAGCAAGTGTCACTTCACATAAGAACCAAAGGGAAGAAAGCCGGCAAACACACAGGTCACACACTCTCTCAGTACCCTGCAGAGCCGAGTTGGGCTGGGCTGTGGCTGAAAGGTACTATAGAGCTACACCACTGGCCTTCCAGTCTTAGGGGTGAGCATGAGCGTGGCCTTACCTGTGAGTGTACAAACACGGTGGGCTCAGATGCTAGTCTGGTGGGAAGTTGACTTTAGGGATGGCCCCTCCTCCTGGCGAGGGAAGCCTCTGACCCCAGCCCTCTGTGTCAGACAACCTAGGGAGAGTTCCCAGTCCTTTGTCAGATGATCTGCCTTCTCTCCACAATAATAAAAGCCAATATTTCCCAAGATACGTGTTGCAATATGTCAATACACAAACAAGAGACCACTACAGTCAAATATTTGGGAAACAAACCAGCTTGCTTTTTGCAGAACTTTCATATGCTAACAAGTGTTTGAAACACCAAGTGGGAAATGCAGTTTGTAGTATTTCACAGTTTTATCCACAAAGCCTTTTTTCATCAAGTGTCTCATGGGCTTAGGGTTTCCACATAGAAATGGTGACAGGCATTTATGAGTGCAGAGCTAGATTAACTAGCACAGGGGCTGGGAGCTAAGCTCCTGGAGGCAGACACTTTGACTTCAGATCCGTGAGTTCATGATCTTGAAAATATTGCTAATCTCTGCAAGCCTCGGTTTTCCTATCTATAACATAGGGGGAAGAAGAGCATTTAAATCATAAGATTTTGTGAATATTCATCTGTTATTTATTCATTGACTATATTTATTGAGAGCCTACTGTATTGAAGGCACTGTTCTTGGCACTAGAAATACAGCAGTGAACAAAACAAACTCTGTCCTAATGTAATTTTGACTCTCTTCAAGGTGATGGGTAATAGACAAATAAACAGATTTGTAATAAAATGGCCAGTTGTGCTGAGCACTGTTAAAAAGGAAGGCAGGGGACCAGGCATGGTGGCTCATGCTTGTAATCCCAGCACTTTGGGTTGGGAGGCCGAGGCAGGCAGATCACTTGGAGGTCAGGAGTTCGAGACCACCCTGACCAACATGGTGAAACCCCATCTCTAGTAAAAATACAAAAATCATCAGCCGGGTGTGGTGGCTCACACTTGTAATCCCAGCTACCCAGGAGGCTGAGGCAGGAGAATCGCTTGAACCCAGGAGGCAGAGTTTGCAGTGAGCCGAGATTGTGCCACTGCACTCCAGTCTAGGCAACAAAACGAGACTCCAGCTCAAAAAAAAAAAAAAAAA
>PVKP010046644.1:0-15330 GCA_004027715.1 Plecturocebus donacophilus | reverse complement strand
ACCTCCGCCTCCTGGGTTCAAGTGATTCTCCTGCCTCAGCCTCCCGAGTGGCTGGGATTACAGGTGTGTGCCCCCACACCCAGCTGATTTTTGTATTTTTAGCAGAGACAGGGTTTCACTACATTGGCCAGGCTGGTCTTGAACTCTCGACCTCAGGTGATCCACCCACCTCAGCCTCCCAAAGTGTTGGATAACAGGCATGAAGCACCGCGCCCAGCCTAAGGTTAATATTTTGAGGAACCTAATACTGTTTTCCACAGGGGCTGTACCATTTTACATTCTGATATGGTTTGGATCTGTGTCCCTGCCCAAATCTCATGTCCAGTTGTAATCCCCAGTGTTGGATGTGGGGTCTGGTGGGAAGTGACTGGATCATGGGGATGGATTTCCCCTTTGGTGCTGCTCTCATAAAAGAGTTCTCACAAGATCTGGTTGTTTAAAAGTGTGTGGCCCTTCTCCCCTCTCTCTCCCTTCCTCCTACACCCACCATGTAAGATTGTAAGATGTGCCTGCTGCTCCTTTGCCTTCTGCCATGATTGTAAGTTTTCTGAGGCCTCCTAGAAGCCTACCAGAAGCTACTATGCTTCCTGCAAAGCCTGTGGAACTATGAACCAATTAAATCTCTATTCCTTATAAATTACCCAGTTACGGGTATTTCTTTATAGCAATGTGAGAACAAGCTAAAACACATTCACACTGTGAGTGCACAAGAGTTTCCATTTCTCCACGTCCTTGTCAACATTTGTTATTTTCTGTTTTGTTTTGTTTTGCTTTGTTTATAGTAGCCATCCTAATGGGTGTAAGGTGGCATCTCATTATGATTTTGGTTTGCCTTTCTCTAATGATTAGTGATGCTGAGCATTTTTTCATATGCTTATTAGGCATTTGTATATCTTGTTTGGAGAAAGGTCTATTCAAGTCCTTTGCCCATTTTTGAATTGGGCTGTTTGGTATTTTGTTGTTGAAATTTAGGAGTTCTCTATGTAGTCTGGATATTAATTCTTTATAAGATATATGATTTGAAAATATTTTCTCCCAGTCTGTGGGTTTTCACTTTGTTGACAGTGTCTTTAGGTGCACAACATTTTTAAATTTTCATGAAGGACAATTTGTTCCTTTTTTCTTTTGTTGCCTATGCTTTGTTGTCATAGTCAAGAAATTATTGCCAAATCCAATGCTGTGATGCTTCTGTCCTATTTTGATCTAAGAGTTTCATAGTTTAGGTCTTACATGTAAGTCATGGATCCATTTTGAGTTAATTTTTATATATGGTATTAGGAAGTAAGAGTCCGACTTTTACTCTTTTTTTTTTTTTGAGACGAAGTCTCCCTCTGTCGCCCAGGCTAGAGTGCAGAGGCACCATCTCAGCTTACTGCAACCTCCACCTCCCGGGTTCAGGCAGTTCTCCTGCCTCAGCCTCCCGAGTAGCTGGGATTATACGTAGCACCACCATGCCTGGCTAATTTTTGTATTTTTAGTCGAAACGGGATTTCACCATGTTGGTCAGGCTGGTCTCAAACTCCTGACCTCATGATCTGCCTGCCTTGGCCTCCCAAAGTGCTGGGATTACAGGCATGAGCCACCATGCTTGGCCCCAACTTTTATTCTTTTACATGTGGATATTCAGTCTTCTCAGTATAATTTGTTGAAAACACTGCCCTTTCCCCATTGAATGGTCTTAGCAATCTTCTCAAAAATCATTTGACTGTATATGCTAGGGTTTTTTTCTAGGATCTCTATTCTATTGTATTCACTTATATGTCTGATTTCATGCCAGTAGCACACTGCTTTAAATATTGTAATTTTGTAGCAAGTCTTGAAATCCGGGTATGTGAGTCTCAAGCTTAGTTCTTTTTCATGATGGTTTTGGCTATTTGGAGTCTCTTGAGATTCCATATGAATTTTAAAATGGATTTTTCTATTTCTGCAAAAAAAACATCGTTGGGATTTTGATATATAATGCATTGAATCCATAAATCACTTTGGGTAGTCTTGACATCTTAACATTGTTAAGTCTTTCAATCCATAAACATGAGATGTCTTTTCATTTATTTAAGCCTTCGTTAATGTCTTTCAGAAATTTTTTGCAATTTTCACTCTATAAGTCTTTCTACCTCCTTGACTAAGATAATTCCTAAGTGTGTTATTCTTTTTGGTGCTATTATAAATGGAATTTTTAATTTTAATTTTCATATTGTTCATTGTTGGTGTATAGAAATGCAGCTGATTTTGTGTGTTGACTCTGTATCTTGCCACTTTGGTGAATTTATTTGTTCTAACAATATTTTGTGGAATCTTTAGGGGTTTTCTTACATATAAAATCATATCATCTGTTAACAGAGATAATTTTATTTATTCTTTTCAATTTAGATGACTTTTGTTTCTTTTTCTTGACTTATTCCTCTGACTAGAACTTCCAGTACTATGTTGAATAGAAGTAGCCAAAGTGGACATTCTTCTCTTGCTCCTGACATAAAAGAAAAACTTTCACCATTAAGTGTGATGTTCACTGTGGATTTCTATGTGTGTCTTATATTTTATTGCATTGTGGTTGTTTTTTTCTTTTGCTAGTTTGTTGAGTGTTTTATCATGAAAGAGTGCTGAGCTTTGTCAAATGCTTTTGTTGCATCCATTGAGATGATCACATAGCTATTGTCCTTCATTCTGTTAATGTGATGTGTTAGGTTGATCAAGTGTCATATGTTCAACCATCCTTGCTTTCCAGAAATAAATCCCACTTGGTCATGGTGTAAAATCCTTTTAATATGAGGCAGGATGCTGAGCGTGATGCTTCATGCCTTTAATCCCAGCACTTTGGGAGCCCAAGGCAGGCAGATCACTTGAATGCAGGAGTTCAAGACCAGCCTGGCCAACATGGTGAAACCCTGTCTCTACTAATAATATAAAAATTAGCTGGGCATAGTGGTGCATGCCTGTAATCCCAGCTACTAGGGAGGCTGAGGCAGGAGAATCGCTTGAACCCGGGAGGGTAGGGTTGCAGTGAACCGAGATGGTGCCATTGCACTCCAGCCTGGGCAACAAGAGCAAAATTCCATCTCCAAAAAAAACTCAAATTTTTCATAGTACTCTCTTACAATCCTTTTTGTTCCTTTAGAATCAGTAATAATGGCCCTACTTTCATTTCTAATTTCAGTGACTTGAGTCTTCTTTCTTTTTTCTTAGGCCATCTAGTTTAAGGCTTGTCCATTTTGTTTAGCTTTTTGAAGAACCAACTTTGCTTTAATTGATTTTCTCTATTGTTTTTCTATTTTCTGCTTCATTTATCTCTAATCTTATTTCCTTTTTTCTGCTAGACTTGAGTTTAGTTTATTCTTTTTCCAGTTCCTTAAGTTGTAAAATTAGGTTGGGTCTTCTTTTTTAAGGTAAGTATTCATAGTTATCAGTTTCCCCCTTAGCATAGCTTTTGCTGTGTCTCGTAAGTTTAGGTATGTTGTGTTTTCATTGTCATTCATCTCTATTTTTTAATTTCCCCTGTGATTTATTTCATGATCCATTAGTTGCTTATAAGTGTGTTGTTTAATTTCCACAAATTTGTGAATATTCCAGTTTTCCTTCTGTTATTAATTTCTAACTTTATTCTATTGCAGTCAGATAAGATACTTTGCATGGTATTTATCTTTTTTAATTTATTAAAACTTAATTTGTGGTCTAACATGGTCTACTCTGGAAAATGTCCATTGTGCATTTGAGCATATGTGTTTCTCTGTTATTGTTGGGTAGGGTGTTCGGTATATTCATTACAACTTAGGTGGTTTATTATGTTGTTCAAGTCCTCTGCTTTATTTACTTCTCTTCCGTCTGGTTCTTCTATCCATTTTTGGGAGTGGAGCACTGAAGTCTCCAACTATTATTGTAGAATTATTTTTCCCTTCAATTCTGTCCATCATTGTTTTATATATTTTAATGGTTTGTTATAAGTGAGTAATGTTTATGTCTTATATCTTCTTGCTGTATTAAATCTTTACTGATATATAATGTTCATCTTTGTTTCTTCTAAACTTTTGATTTAAAATCTATTTTGTATAATATTAGTGCAGCCACCTTGCTCTCTTTTGGTTACTATTCACATGGAATATTCTTTTTCATCCTTTCACTTTCAACCTACTTGTATCTTTGGATTTAAAGCAAATCTCTTGTAAATAACATATAGTGTTGGATCATGGTTTTTTATCCATTCTGCTAACCTCTGTTTTTATATTCAATAATTTAATCTGTTTTGCTTAAACTGGGGAGGCAGAGGTTGCAGTGAGCCGAGATGGCACAGCTGCACTCCAGCGTGGGTGACAGAGAAATAATCCATCTCAAAAAGAAAGCAAAAATTTAATGTTTACACTTGAAGTAATTATGAGTAAGAGAGATTTATTTCTGTCCTTTTGCTATTTGTTTTCTACACAGCTTTTTGGTCCCTCATGTTCTGCATTACTATTTTTTTGGTTGGTGTTTGGTTGGTTTTTGTTTTTTGGTAATGAAATGTTTAAATTCCTTTCTCATGTCCTGTATCTATTTTCTCTGTGGTTACCATGGGGATCACATTTTACATCCTAAAGTTATCACACTTTGATGTGACTTTATACCAGCTTAACTTCAATAACACACCAAAGCTCTGATCCTTTACAGCTCTGTCCTTACCCCTCTCAGATACTGATGTCACAAAATTACTTCTTTATACCTGCTGTGTCCAAAAACATAAACTAATAATGTTTTTAATGCAGTCATCCCTCAAATTACGTAGAAAAGTGTGAAACAGCCCAGCACAGTGACACATGCTGGTAGTCCCAGCTACTTGGAAGGTTGAGGTGGGAGGATAACTTGGAGCCAGGAGTTCAAAGCTGCAATGCGATACGACCGCATCTGTGAATAGCCACTGCACTCCAGCCTGGTAAAAAGAGTGAGACCCTGCTCAAATAATAATGATAATCTGTGAAATAATAAGAAATATAAACAGCCTGAACTTGCCCTGTCAGCCCAAAGATGGAGTCCCCAAAAGGACCTCCGTCGTCATCAGTCCCCTCCTAGGGAGTTTCGTTACCCAGGGAAGATGGCCTCTCATCACAGGGGAGGAGGCTAAAGTGACACCACACCCAGACAGATTTTGTCACCAACCATCGTCTGTTCTCCTGAGGGCCAATTCGTCTTCCCAAAAAATCATTACTCTCGCGTAAGTTGCCTACAGCCCTGTCCCTTCCCACCATGAAGAGGGTATATAAAAGCTCCTAAATCTCACTGGGTGTATTAGTCTATTTCCATGCTACTGATAAAGACATATCTGAGACTGGGTAATTTATTAAAGAAAAATAGGTGGTCAGGCATAGTGGCTCACGCTAGTAATCCCAGCACTTTGGGAGGCTGAGGCAGGTGGATCACAAGGTCAGGAGTTCAAGACCAGCCTGGCCAAGATGATGAAATCCCACCTCTACTAAAAATACAAAAATTAGCCAGGCATGGTGGCAGGTACCTATAATCCCAGCAACTTGGGAGGCTGAGGCAGGAGAATCTCTTGAACCCAGGAACTGGAGGTTGCAGTAAGCCAAGATAGTGCCACTGTACTCCAACCTGGGCAACAGAGTGAGACCCCATCTCAAAAAAAAAAAAAAAAAAAAAAAAAACATGGCCTCACCATTTCACGTGGCTGGGGAGGCCTCACAATCATGGCAGAAGGTGAAAGGCATGTCTTACATGGTGGCAGACAAGAGAGAAGCATTAAAACCCCAAGTGAAAGGGGTTTCCCCTTATAAAACCATCAGATCTCGTGAGACTTACTCACTACCATGAGAACAGTACTGAGGAAACCACCCCCACAATTCAACATGTGGGAATTATGGGAGCTATAATACAAGATGATATTTGGGTAGGGATACAGACAAACCATATCACAGGGTTTCGAGGTGTTCACTTTTCTTTCCTATGATGCCCCTGTGCACATAACAAATCTGTCTACTTTTGCTCCCATTTAAAATATATATATGCAGCTGGGCATGGTGGCTCACGCCTGTAATCCCAGCATTTTGGGAGGCCAAGGCAGGTGGATCATGAGATCAAGAGATTGAGACCATCCTGGCCAACATAGTGAAACCCCATCTCTACTAAAATACAAAAATTAGCTGGGCATGGTGGCACACACCTGTAGTCCCAGCTACTCGGGAGGCTGAGACAGGAGAATTGCTTGAACCCGGAAGGCAGAGGTTGCAGTGAACCAAGATGGTGCCACTGCACTCCAGCCTGGCACCTGGCGACAGAGCAAGACTCTTGTCTCAAAAAAAAAAAAAGAAAGAAAAAAAATATATATATGCATATATATATTAAAATAGACAGATAGAGAGATACTCTGCTCCCAGTTTCTGGCACAGAACTTCTAAAAGCCTTGTAAATAAGAGTACTAAGAGAATATTTTGTTCTAATACTTGGTCTCTCGCCCTCGTCTCTGACACAGAGCTCCTAAGTCTTTTGGAATTTCCTGGGTGATAGGAGTGTCTTTTGTTCTAATAAATGACTCCTGATGGGCTCCTGGAAGGGAGTTGATCACCAGAAAGACAAAGCCACGATTAGAAGCTTGAAACCTAGGCCACGCGTGATGACTCACACCTGTAACCCCAACACTTTGAAAGGCTGGGGAAAGAGGATCACTTGAGTCCAGGAGTTTGAGACCAGCCTGGGTAACTAGTGAGACCCTGTCTCACAAAAAATTAACAAATAAATAAGCCGGGCATGGTGGCATGTACCTGTAGTCCCAGCTGAAGTGGAAGGATTGCATGAGCCTGGGAGGTCAAAGCTGCAGTGAGTCGTGATCATGCCACTGCATTCCAACCTGAGCACCAGAGATTAGGCCTTGTCCCACTTTATCCCACCTACAAAAAAGAAGCTTGGAATCTTCAGATCTTCAGTCCCTCTAAAGAGGGGACAAGGGCTGGAAATAGGGTTAATACCAGTCGATCATACCCACATGGTAAAGCCTTCATAAAAATCCCAAAAGTAAAGAGTTCAGAGAGCATCTGGGTTGGTAACCACATCCACATGTGGGAGGATGGAGTGTCCCAACTCCATAGGGACAGAAGCTTCTGTGCTCTGTACCCTTCTGAGCCTTGCCCTATGCACCTCTTCATCTAGCTGTTCATTTGTGTCTTTTAAAATATCCTTCATAATAAATTGTTAATATTTAGTAAACTGTTTTCCTGTATTCTATGAGCCACTATAGCAAATTATCAAACCCAAGAAGGGCCTCGTAGGATCCTCCAATTTATAGCCAAGTCAAACTGAAGTTGTGGGTAACCTGGGGACCTACCACTTGCCATTGGCATCTGAAGTGGGCGACAGTCTTGTGGGACTGCGCCCTTAGCCTGTAGGGTCTGCATTAACTCTGGTTAGTGTCAGAACTGAACTGAATTGTAGGACAGTTGGCTGGGGTCAGAGAATTGGCTGGTGTGGGGAAAACACACACACATCTGGTCACAGAAACATTGGGAGTGGTGTAAGTATAAAAGAAAAAACATTTTGAGTTTTCTAAAGGCAAAAACAAAATATATTCACAGTATTTTAATGATTTGCTTACATGTACATCTTTCCCGGCCATCTCTGACTGTCCTCCCTCCTCCTGCACTCTGAGTCAGGAAACATGTCTTAATTTTCTTTACATCTGCCCCTCAGAACTTACAGCAATGCATGGCACAATGATTCTTCAGCAATAGTGCCCCCAGTTGTTTTTTAATGAGTGAATGAAATTGAATTGGAATAGACTTTCAAAAAGCTTCAAGAATACAATATAATAAAAACAAAGCTGAGTGTGATGGCTTATGCCTGTAATTCCAGCACTTTGAAAGGCCGAGGCAGGTAGATCACTTGAGGCCAGGAGTTCAAGGCCAGTTTGGCCAACACACAGTCTCTCCTAAAAATACAAAAATGAGCCAGGTGTGGCTGCACATGCCTGTAATCCCAGCCATTCAGAAGGCTGAGGCACAAGAATCACTTGAACCTAGGAGGCAGAGGTTGCAGTGAGCTGAGATTATACTATTGCACTCCAGCCTGGGCAACAGAGCAAGACCCTGTCTTGAAAAATAATACCAATAACTAACGTATATCAAGAAGTTACTATGAGCAAGCCACTCTTTTAAAGGCTGCACATGTTATTACATTTAATTTTTATGAAAACCACGTGTGTGGACTTTACTACTCTTATCTATAGTTTACAGATAAGGAAACTGAGACTCTGATACATGAAAATTTTTTCAAGGGTCAAATTAATTTAGAAAGCTAGGATTTGGACTAATTCCATCTATTTCCAGAGCACAGACCTTTAACAGCTTCACTCTCCGGATGTAGGGCACAGTGAAAATGATGACGGGTAAAAACTTTCCCAGCTTAGAGATCTCTGTGGTCAGCCAAGGCGGCAGGGAGAATTAAGGTAAAGCCACCTTCTCTGAGAGGTCCTCCCTAACATTCTTTTCTGGATTGGGGGTCGCTCTCCTGTGTTTCCATAGCTCCCCAGAAACCTCTCATGTGAGACTTTATCACCTTGCACCTGAAGGGCCCCTGGGCTCCACCACCTGCAGCTTTAGAATTGGGTTCATCTGTCTTCTCTATCACTTCTCTATCACCGTATCCCCAGCACTTAGCCCAAGAACTAGTACACACTCAATAAATATTGTTGGTAATGCATAAAGGAATATATAAGAGAGAAAAGAATGTTCACCTCTCCCTACCACCACTAGTCTGTCACTCCCAGCCAACAGCGTCTGGCACACAAAAGGTGAGTGTCATATACAGGGAAACTCCAGCCAGAGGTAAAAACGTACTCTGGTTTCCTATGTCTCCTCTCGTTGGAAGGAGGGCATCTGAGAGTGAAGAGGGGCAGAGACATCTGTGTTTCAGGATAGAGAATGGGAGCAAGGGGTAAGAGAGGAGACAGAGAAGAACAGATGGCAGAAAACACATTAAGAAGATAGAAGGAACTAGAGAAAAAAGTTTCTAGAGAGAATACTAACAATCTCTTTGTTTTTCTTTTTCTTTCTTTTTTTTTTTTCAGATGGAGTTTCACTCTTTGTTGTCCAGGCTGGAGTGCAATGGAGCAATCTCGGCTCACCACAATTTCCGCCTCCTGGGTTCAACCAGTTCTCCTGCCTCGGCCTCCCAAGTAGCTGGGATTACAGGTATGCACTACCACTCCCAGCTAATTTTGTATTTTTAGTAGGGACAGGGTTTCTCCATGTTGGTCAGACTGGCCTTGAACTCCCGACCTCAGATAATCCATCCACCTTGGCCTCCCAGAGTGCTGGGATTACAGGCGTGAGCCACTGTGCCCAGCGACAGTTTCTAACCCAGGTCCAGATAGATCTAGTTTAAAAAAAGGTAACCCTCCCAGACATTTTTTAAGCAAACTTCGTCCCCTTCCTCTTTCCCTTCTTCTTCCCTTTCCTCTTCTTCTAATTCCCCTAAGGCCTAAGAACTTTAAACTTCATTTTCTAGCCAGTGAGAAGTAACTTGATACTTAGAATGGGGAAGAATTGGAAGGGCTTGTCATAATCCAAATTTGCATTGTAGAGGGAACACAATAAAATGCCTAATATTTAGTCATGGGTAAGAACTGATGCCATCCCCATCCTATCTGTACCAATAACACACTGGGGATGATTTGGCCACATGGCTCCTTCTGAATAAGCACCTGCAGATGGGAGCCCAGGAATGGTTAAGCCACTGCCCAAAGAGTCACCATCATCATAACATGCCAGCCCGTTCTTCTCCAAGGAGAATGCCCCAGTCACTAAGGTTAGAATGTACCAGATAAAGATATTGGGTACATCTCCTTCTTCTTTTGTTCCCCCTCCCTCAAAGACAGACTCTCCTTTCGGGTTTTCAGGTTGAGGATACAAATTGATCAGTCCATGTGAGTGAGTTAGGAAAGGTTGCCCTGTATTCCTCTGGCTATTTTAAGGCCTACCTGAAAGCGAAGTAGAGATGGCATGCTTATCGAGATTCCTGAGTCCTAATAGTGCAAGCACACTAACGGCTGAAAAGTACAATCAGCCAGAGCAATACACATACTTTTTTTTTTTTTTGAAGGGATTTCTTTTCAAAAAACCAGCTCCTGGATTAATACACATACTTTTGAAATTTCCTACAGTGCTTCACCCTTACAGGAAAGGAATTCACAGAAACACCAAGCCTTGAATCAATATGATTTATTCTTTTCTCTTCTGCCATTAACATTCTAGCTACTGGGTAAGTTGTTCTCCATCCTTGGGACCCCATGGTTGGGGGGACAGGTCTTCTATTCTACCACAAAGCTCTCAACGGTAGAATAGAAGCACAGCTGCCTCAGTTATCTCCCGGCTGCTGCTGTAACCAACATGAGTTCCATATCCATTCCAATCAAAACTAGAAAAATCTCCACACTGCCAGGGGCTAGACTCTGGGAAGAATCCTCCTCCACCAATGCAGTGCTGGGAAACAAAGAGAGGAAGAGGCAGTAATGAGGGATGTCCCAGGGAGGCCAATGCCATCTTAACAGCCCAATCCAGTGATTTCTTTGGTCCTTCTCAGACTCTCCATTGACAATGCTGATCTGTCCTTCCCATAAAAACCTCTCTTCCTTGGCTCACATCTAATCCCAGCAGTTTAGGAGGCCAAGGAGGTTGGATCTCTTGAGGCCAGGAATTCGAGACAAGCCTGGTCAACATGGTAAAACCTCATTTTCTCTACAAAAAATACAAAAATTAGCCAGGTGTGGTGGCAGGCATCCATAGTCCCACTACACTGGAGGCTGAGGCAGGAGAATCGCTTGAACCTGGGAGCAGAGATCATGCCATTGCACTCCAGCCGGGGTGACAGAGTAAAGTAAGACCTTGTCTCAAAAACAAAACAAAACAAAACAAAACCTCTCTTCCTTTAGCTTAATGACATTATTGTCTCACCTTTCTTTGAACTTTTCTGAACGTTCATGCTCGGAGCCCTTTCTGTACTTTTCCTCCATGTATCCTCTGAGTGCTGCTCCCTAGTGGAGGACCCACCTCCCTCTCCCTTAGAGACTGCCTGACCACTGTGGCCTCAATGACTGAAAATCACCATTGGCCTCAAAATCTCCATCTCCTGTCGAGATGCTTCTTGTGCTGAAGACCTCAAAATCCAACCGGGATCTCTACACAGGAATCTCGAGCTCCAAATGACCAGAGTTAATTATATCCCTCATTCACCCCAAACTATGCATCATCCAGACACTCTGACTTCCTAAATGACACTCACTCACCCACACGAGAACCATGTTATTCTCGACTTTCCTTCCCATCCTCTGTATTCAGCTGGTGATGCGGTTTGGACCTGTGTGCTCACACAAAATCTCCTGTTGAATTGTAATCCCCAGTGTTGGAGGTGGGGCCTTGTGGGAGATGATTGGATCATGGCGGTGGTTTCATGTGAATGATTTTACCACCAGCCCCTTGATGCTGTCCTCATGATAGCAAGTGAGTTCTCACGCGATCTGGTCATTTAAAAGTGTGTCGTACCTCCCTTGCCCTTGTTCCTGCTTCTGCCATGGAGACACCTCACTCCTTCCTTCCCAGAAGCTGAAGCCGCTATACTTCCTGTACAGCCTGCAGAACCATGAGCCAATTAAACCTCGTTTCTTTATAAATTACCTAGTCTCGCTATTTCTTTTTCTTGTCTTTTTAAATTTTTTTTTAAACAGGGTTTCACTCTGTCACCCAGGCTGGAGTGCAGTAGTGTGATCTTGGCTCACAGCAACCTCCACCTCTTAGGCTTAAGCAGATCCTCCCACCTCAGCCTCTCAAGTAGCTGAGACCACAGGCATGCACTACCACGCTCGTCTAATTTTGTACTTTTTGTACAGACATGGTTTCACCATGTTTCCCAGGCTGGTCTCACCATGTTTCCCAGGCTGGTCTCAAACTCCTGAACTCAGGAGATCCACCCATCTTGCCTCCCTAAGTACTGGAATTACAGGCGTGAGCCACTGCGCCTGGCCGGTATTTTTTTATAGCAGTGAGAGAAAGGACGAATACAACTGGTATTCAATTTACAATCTTTGGAATTTATCAATCTCTCCATTTGGGATTCCTGAGCCTTAGCATTTCCAGCACACAAGAGATGGCCTGAGTGAGGTTTCTAGAAAGTGATGTCCAGGACTGCCCCAGCAACTCCCCAGTATAGTGTGTATCTAGGCAAACCATGGCTAGGGTTGGGGAGGCCTAGGTTTTTTCTGAAAGCTAAACCTCAGATGAAGAAAAACAGCACCTTAGGCTGGGCGTGGTGGCTCACGCCTACAATCCCAGCACTTTCAGAGGCCGAGACAGGCAGATTATGAGGTCAGGAGACTAGCCTGACCAACATGGTGAAACCCCATCTCCACTAGAAATAGAAAAATTAGCTGGATGTGGTGGTGGGCGCCTGTAGTCCCAGCTATTCGGGAGGCTGAGGCAGGAGAATCATTTGAACCCAGGAGGCAGAGTTTGAAGTGAGCTGAGATCACACCATTGCACTCCAGCCTGGGTGACAGACGAGACTCCGTCTCAAAAAAAGAAAAAAAGAAAAACAACACCTTGTGTTTCTCAAGGAATCTCAGCTCTAAAGACTTCTACAGAATATTTCAGCACACAAGCCTCACCCCAGCTCCAAAGTGACTATTTTCCCACAAAGGCTGAGCACCCAGCAATCGTTCTTTTGAAGCCTCAGCCCTCGATTTGGGTCCTCAAAGGTACAGAATGTCTATACCTGGACAAAGGGTCCCACAGTCCTGGCCCCTGAAACCCAGCAGTGAGCAAGAGAAAGTCACACTCCCACACACATACACACACAGCCCAGTCATATCACACTCAACACACACTTGCATACAAACACACACTGACAAACTCGACCTTATTCACAGGCCCTTTTGGTCCCCACAGAGACTCACGTGCTCAGTGTTACATCCGGTGACCCTCATTCCAGCACACAAGGCGTTGGCTGCTCTCTCATTATTAAATACCCTGAACTGAACAAATCCTGCAGTAAATTCATCTGAAAACAAGAGGCAGAAAACGGCATTCGTGGAAGATGCTAGAAATCACTTTCGTTAGGCCAGCCCAGAGATTCTCCATGCTGGAGCTCAGGCTACAGCCCAACACTCCAGCTGGTGGAGCCCAGCACCTCTGTGGCCAATGGCTGGTGCATCCTGGCCTCAAACTTAACCAAGAGGGACCTTTTCCCAACCCCAGAGACCAAAAGCTGGTCCTTAGAGAGGGCTCCTCATCTGCCAGAGGCTTGTGAAGAGAAATTCAACTCTGCAGGAAGATCGCCACTGAACATCTCCAAGGGCTCAGCTGTAGCAATTAACAGATGTATTCACTCTGTTTACATTTTTCTTTTCTCCCTTATTTTAAAATCTCAGATCCCAAATGTAAATAATAACAGCTTTGAGTTCTATATGTTCAGCCTCTGCGAAGCATACTATGCTACCCATGTTGGCTTCACACAAAATAAACTCACGATAGAAAAAAAAAAGTCCCAGCTGGGTGCAGTGGCTGACTCCTGTAATCTCAGCACTTGGGGAGGCTGAGGCGGGTGGATCACCTGAGGTCAGGAGTTTGAGACCAGCCTGGCCAACATGGTGAAACCCCATCTCTACTAAAAATACAAAAATTAGCCAGGTGTGGTGGTGGGCACCTGTAATCCTGGCGACTTGGGAGGCTGAGGCAGGAGAATCGCTTGGACCTGGGAGGCAGAGGTTGCAGTGAGCTGAGACCGCACCACTGCACTCCTGCCTGGGCAACAAGAGCAAAACTCTGCGTCAAAAAAAAAAAAAAAAAAACATCTGGAGCCAAATTTCCTCAGCCCAAATGCTGACCTCCCACATATGCCTTGTGATCTTGGCAAGTTTCAAAACTTCTCAGTGCTTCATTTTCCTAAAATGAGGTTAATAATAGTTCAGACCTCGAAGGCAGTCATGCAAAGCAAGTGAGGCAATACAGAAAGCGTTATAGAAGAGAACCTGACTACAGTCAGGGATACAAAACTGTTACCTAGCACAGTTGAATGTATCCCCTTTCCTACTAATAGTTCAGAGGATCACTGAAGACTCACTCCGGCCATAGGGTGAGTAGTAAGATGCTGTTTTCTGGGCATCGCCAAAGTCATAGACCACAGGGATCGCTGGGCCGTTGTCTGTCCAACACTTTCCTTCTCCATATTTCACTGGGTATGTCTACAAAGAACAAAAAAAGTCATAAAGACAATGGCCGTGCCATTACCAGCATCTCCTGGGATGCTGCCATTCAAAGAGGGGAAACAATGCTTTCTCAGTAACTGAGATTACTTGAAAACCAGTCAAAATAAGAACCTTTCCCTTCTACTGCTGCCAGTTACTTAGGAGCGGTGCTTCTGCAACAGTCTAGACCACTTCATTCTCATTCTCCCAGACCCATCCGCACTCTTCCTGCCCCAGCTGTCCTCCCCTATAAGTCTTTTCTCTTGCCTGGCTCAGAATTCCTAAGAGAAGCAACAGAAGCCATCAGCAAATCTAGGTTAGAAGACGGGCCCATTAAAAAATGATTCCTGCCCAACCTCTAACACTTGCTTGTCTGTACAAGCACGAAAACCAGTCCCAGCCCACAGCCCTGTGTACCTGGTAGAGGCCAAACAGATTATGTCCCAGTCTCTGGAAGAAGCCAGTGTTGGTGCGGTACCTCAGCAGGGAGCTGTTTCTCCAGTGCTGCATGGGGGACTTGTTGGGCACATGCCAGATGCCCAGGTCCTTGGCCTGGATGTCATAGTAGCCGGGGTTCTAGAAAGCAACAGACACTGAGCCTGGGACCTCCAGGAGGTCCCAGGAGGCAAAACGCCCACACATGCAGCCTCTGCTGGGCTGAGAGCTCTGGACTCCAGGTGAGCAGACAGTCAGCCACGCTCAGACACCCGACTCCCAACAGATGATCCCACCACCACCCAGGGACCTAATGGCCTTGTTGGGAGGAAGTTGTGATTCAAGACTTGTAAGTATTTCTCTCTTCTTCTCTAGCCCTTCCCCACATCCCACCTTCCAGCCCTCCCTCCTGCAGGCCTGTGGCCAGCCTCACTCCAATCCTCACCCTCACCCGAGCAGGTGGGAAGCGGCCCCCACCTTGTAGTCGTCGCTCGTGGCCGCCTCTGCAGACCCAAAGGTGTTGTAGTTGGCCCAGTTGCCGTCCCCCTCTGGGTAGTCTGCTTTGCTGCCCTGCTGACTGGACCAGCGATCGCCCACCGTGCACTTCCCACGCATGTCATTCTCGTGCACGCTGGCCACCAGGGTCCAGCCGCCACCCGCAGAGGTCATGTCACAGAAGGTCTGGTAGA
>PVKP010046643.1:0-15463 GCA_004027715.1 Plecturocebus donacophilus | reverse complement strand
ACTTGAACTCAGACCTGGAACAACTAGACTTAACAAATATTTATAGAACTCTCCTCCCCAAATCCACAAAACATACATTTTTCTCAGTATCACATTATACCTATTTTAAAAGTGACCACATAATTGGAAGTAAATCACTCCTCAGCAATTGCATAGCATTTCACAGGTTTAAATAAAATATTGGTTGGCTGCTTATTTGCTATTTTCATCCCCTATTCCTTTCTGTCTCCATTGTTAAGCACAATTATTGGCATAAAAGAGGTTTTTAATACTCATTTTTAGACTGCATTCTAGCCTGGGTAATAAAACAAGAACCCCATTCTCTCTCCCTCTTTCTCTTCCTCTTTCTTTCTCTCTTTCATTCTTTTTTTTTCTTTCTTTTGCTGTTTTTTTCTTTCTCCTTTTCTTTTTCTAAAAAAAAAAAAAAAAGTAAGTGGTCACTATATGGGAAGACTATAATATACTTGTCTTATATTACTATCTCCCTCCAATAGACTATTAGCTCTATAAAGGCAGGAACCTTTTATAAGTTAAATAAATGTTCTATTAATATACTCAACATTTATTAACTATCTCAACTGATTTAAGTGAGCCATAATCACAACACTGATTTAAGTCTTCAGTAAATGCTTACTGAATTTTTTAAAACTAAACAAAACAAAGTCTTCTGCCCTAATCCTTTTAGTTTTAGAGTAGACGGCAATAAGGTCATTCAAAAAAGTAAATTTTGCTAATATGTTACCTAAAATAAATTACCTAAGTCAACTGAATTGTAGATTTCTCTTACAAAAGATCCAAAACAATTTATCAAACTAATCTTAGAGAGTAATAATGGACTGTTTTAGGGCAAGCATCAAGTCTGCTTAGAAAAGTTCTTAACAGCACACATACAAAACTAGAGATCCAGGAGAAATATATTAAACATATATAAAAACAGTTGAGCCCAAATGTTGTCCCTGAGGTTTAAGGATTCATTATTTGAAGAGACAATGAGGTATTCATTTCAATATAAAATCAAAGAATCACAGATTCCTAGAGCCTCAAAAGATCTTACAGATTTTAAAGAAACTGAGGCTTAATTCACAGTATTTATTCTTAAAAGTAGATCTTTTAACACAAAGAGGAAGGGGCTCTATTGTCAGGATGGCTATGTTGAAGATAAAAATATTATGATTTTCTTTTTTGTTACTAATTTTGATATAAATATTCTCCTTATTTGTTTTACCTCTCACTTTTACTGAGCCAGACTTCCAAACTACAAAAAATAGTGTAGCATATGTAATACAGAGATAATTAATCAGGTATTATGGGCTAATGATGATTATGCAAATATAATCTAACAATACAATTTAAGTTTGTTAAAATTGAAACTGCAGGAAAAAAAAAACCCATGGTTAAGAGTTTTATCAAAACAAATGCCCGAACGTTAAAATATCAAAATTTAAATTAGTAGAGCCTCCTACTTTTTGAGAGGATATATTATATTAGTCTTTCATTTTCTAATTATGAAACAATCTAGTCTTCCCTTAAAAGTGATATAGGGGTAGAATATTTATCTTTTAAAGTCAATAAAAATTTTTTTGAGAAATTAAATCTGAAGCAGAAATAACTGCTTTAAAATCCAAAGCCTGAAATTTTCCATGAGAAGAAAAAAAAAGAGTCAAAAAATAAAAGTGAGAAAATTTGAAATATATTTTGTATTTGAATGAACTAATCAGTGTTCTAACTAATTTCTGGTGCTTTTTGTATGCAACTAAACTGTAAAAGAACAATTGCCCTGGTAAACCTTGGCTCATAATCTTTAATGGTACAAAGTTATTTTCCCAAGGTGTGTATTTTATTTGGTCAAAAAGAAAGTCATTATTAAAGACACAGGAAAATTTCTTTAAAACACATTCTTAAAATCACACTTTAACATGTGACAAAGAAACAGAGACAAAAGGATTACTGTTAAAAGTAGAAAGAAATAGAGTAAATGATATTTATCATTCTATCTCCACTAACTACTTTGTAGAGACAAAAAAAATTTTAAACCTATCTTCTTGATAATTTTTGTCAGCATTTAGTTGGAGTTTTAATACTACATGTAGAAAAATGTTCAGTCATAATATCTTGAGTTTACAGGTAGAAGTTTAAAATTTTACACTTACAACAAAAATCAATGTTATCTGGGAAGAATTTTGTTCCAATGTTTTTCATCAGAAATACTTTCAACAGTGTTACAGTTTTCTAAAGATAGCTACATGTGGGAAAAGATAATTAGGGATAATAGCATCCTTGTACTAAAAGGTTATTTTTCAAATAAAATGTAATCAATTTTGTTGTTTTATCTCATGGGCTGCTATATCATATATGTCCATATCTAGACATGACATAGACATAAGAATACTTTTAATTCCACATATAATTTTAATGATGTTACACAGAAAATTATGCTTTTCCTAAAAAACTCTCATTGTAATTATGTACATAATTGTAATAAAAGTCCTCTACATAAAATTATTTAAAAGTAAAATTGGCTTGTTTTTCTTTCTTTCTCTAAGTGGCTTCATTTATTTTAAAGTTTTATCCACAGAAATAACTGAGGCTTTGCCACAGAACAATATGGAATCTAGATTACATATTGTTTTTAAGCCAAAAATTTAGATATTGTTTGGCTTAAAAACATGAAGCTGCTCCAAACTGGTGGCTTTTAAATCTGGTTAATCTTGAATATAAAATCATTAGGTGAATTTCTGAGGAAAAAAATATTAAAGGTATACAGTTAACATATTTTTGATCTAGTCACTTCTCCATGTTATAGTCATTTGCCTGCTTTTAGCACCCTCTGCAGGTGAACCAATATTATGTATGACTTACATGCCATTAAAATGCAGTAAAAAGGATACAATCAAGGTGATTAAATTATAAAGAAGTAAAACAAGTTTTCTTTTATCTGTGGCAGTAAAACAAATACTACCTGCTAGTTAACTATTTTACTTTAAAAAAAAAAACCCAGAATATGCATATTTGTGTTTCAAGAATAAAATGCTACTTATTGTGAGTATACTACTGATATACCTGGAAAAGCTAAAATGCAAAGTTAAAAAAGGTTACAACTTGGAAATAATACCAAGAATATCCAAATTATAAATCAACTGAAAATAAAATGAAACTGTGAACTTACCATCCCTGTTGGATAGCAGACAGACCAAGCCATTGAGACACGTGTCAGTGACTTCCAAGATGTTGGTTGCACATCTGCCTATAGTCTGAATAGTGGCTGCTGCAAATTGTTTATCCTGGCTTTTCACATAGGTCTAAAAGATATTATTTCGATTAGTTTACACATTGGTAATATCAAGTTAACCAAAAACCCTATTATATTAAGCTTTGTCAACATATAAGAATTCCAGAATACATAAACTTCTCATAAGCACAATATGAGGACCAAGTGATGATGTAGATTAATTTCATTTTGTTTTGATTTTTTAACTTAAAGAATGTGCTCATGGAAGAAGCACATTTTCAAGCCAGGCTCATTCACGTGTGGCCATAGTGGCTTGAGACTCCAAAACAGATAGTAGGGAGCAGTCACCCAAAGACAGCAATTAGTTTAAGTGCAAGGTTGAAAGAGATGATGAGAACTCCCTCTTTGGAGGTTTCAGTTCATTTACCACAGCATCTGTGAATCTATGAAAAAAAGGGTCACTTTTTCAGAAACACTAAATCTAAAAATTGGGAGAAAAGAAAGAGTCTAGTAGGCTATTTACAAACATTTTACTTTCAAAATTTATCACAATGATTGTAAAACAATAAAAGTTAAGAGTGAGTATTTCAATAAAGACTTTAAATACTAACTTTACAATAAAATAAGATACCACACTTTTGAAATAGGTTTTTTTTTAAGCATGCTTTTAAAATATACTATAAAGGATGTATATATAGAAACTTAAAATTAAGAAATAAATCACTAATTTAACAACAGGAAGTTAAAAGATCTTTACAAAATTTATAATAGCCCTAGAGGATTTCATTTTGGTTAGAACTTTCCTAATTTTCAAATGAGGAAAGCCTCCATTGTTTACAGAAATAAAGGTACTTTTAATATGCATATTTATATTTCATAACATATATATGAAATTGAAATGTCATTTATAGTTAAAAGTTTTAAGAAAGATTCCCAACCTCAAATAAGAAGTATACAATGGAAAATTAACACTATGGTTATCAAAAATGCAAAAAAGTATATACATTTAACTGGTGTCTAAATGACAAATGGAGGAGAAATCTAAAGATATCTTTAAAAATAATACACATTTGCTAAAAATGGTACCAACAAGATGACTAAATGTTGAAGAAATAAATTAATTTGACTCTCCTAGTTCCATGAAGGCAAGACCAATTATATTTAAAACTGTTCTCAAATAGATTATTTAATTTCCTTAACCAAAAAAATATGAGTCTTTAAAACATTCCCTATTTTACCCAAAAAGTTACTAAAGGCAAATGTCACATAACTATCAGCATAACACAAACATCTAAAGAAGGCACACATTTAGAGAGTGGTAAAAATGAATACATGAAAAAAACATATTTAAAAGTTTGGCTGAAAAATGGATCTTATTAAACATCCTGATATTAAATGGAAAGACTAGAGGACCAATATTTTGAAACAGGTCTAGTATGTACCCTCTATACATCCATTCCATAAGATTACCTAAGTCTCCTTTCCTACAATCCCAGGAGACTTGATATAAGCAAAAAGTGGACAGTGAGGGGACACCCAAAGAGACTAGACAGGACAACAGGAAAGGAACAAGAATAAACACAAAGACCAATACTTTAAATAAATAAAATTATAAGAATAAAGTGAAAATCAAATTCAAGCAATGATCTATGGCTATAAGATTACTGAATAAGAACTTAAGATATAATATTTTCTGGCATATAAATATGAGAGTATTTCCAGGACATCTTAATTGTTTAAGGAATTTTCTAGAAAAATACACAACATGAAAGTAATCGGGTTACAAAAATATAAATTATGGACATGTCATATTATTCTACTATTCCTGTAAAAAAGTTTAAAAATCACACAGCTAAGTGTATATAGTGTCTTATAGCTAAAAAGAAATTTAATATCAGCATATAAGAGAACTATAGCAAAAAATACATCTCTAAAAGCTAGAAGTTGATTTAAAAAAAACCACTGTGATTAGTGCGTAGTATGTGGTATATTTTTGTTAAGAAAACAGATAATAGAACGTAAAACTCACAATATTGATGTAAAGTTTTCTATTGCTGTGCTGCTCTACCACTAAGGCTTCAGAGATGACCTTTCCATCATTAAAGGTATGATGTCCATGAAGTAATTTTTGAGTAATATTTCAGGGGGAAATACAGCTAGGAAGATTCTCATTTGTCAGTATATATGGTATAAAATACAATAAAACAAATCAAAATTTAAAAAGCAATTTAAAAAATCATGGTGGGGCAATTATAAACCAGTTTTTTTGAGCTATATATGAGGCTAAGGGGGCAGTGTCAAAAATGAAGCCATTTTCATTACTGCAGAGTATAGAAAGGACTCTTGATGCTGGCAGCACAAAAAGATGAAGTTCTTAACGGAAATAAAATTTCAAACAAAGAGTAATAAACCAAAGTCCTTCAAAGTCTACGAAAATATGAAAGAGAAAGTTTTGTTTCCCTGAAATTATAAATTTGTAATTAATGTTTATTCTTACAAATTTAAAAATTTATTAGTTGTCAATCTTGTCCCAATCACTATTTTATGTAAATAATTATATATTTCTAGATAGAAAAAGATACATATTTAAGACTGAACATATATTTTAGAAGTTATTTTATAATTAGCACTGTACACAAACCTGAAATTCTCGAAGAAGAGTTGATATGTTGGCTTCATTTGCCAAGTTTGTCAAAATTTCAAGCTATCGTAGAAAAAAAAGAAAGTAAACATTTTAAAACAAAGGTAGCAAGATGAATTTAATAGAGTATAGGCATTTAATTGGAAGTTTACTTCTAATTTTTACAATCACACTGTCACCAATGTGATAAGACAGGCCAACTTATACCCTTATACCCTTCAGGCCAACTTAGTCTACCTTCTTATGTTTACAGATACTAGATAATTACTAGTCTTTGAAAAAAATTCAGAAAAGGAGAATCCTACATCTTCACTAGTTGTTTTTCCAATAGAAACTTACAATTTATATCTAATTAACCTAAACAATTTACTCTAGTTTGGCTTTTGTCTTTTGGTAAAGTTAGAAAACAATTTGCCCTCCATGTTAATACATCTGTTTTCCAGATACCAATTAGTTCTTTCGATTTGTTCTCCTATAGTCTACCATCCCAAATACTGTAATTCTCTCTTCTGGATTTATAGATATAAAGAATGTATAATCTCCAATGGGCTTATGAAAAAAAATTCCTAATAAAAAATATTTAATCTTAAGAAAATCACACAAAAAAGAAGAGACAAGCAAATCAAGATGTGAACATAAATACATTCATACTAATAATTACATTAAATAAAGCCAAATACTTACAGCCAACTGATTTTTGATAAAACAAACAGAAACACAAAACAGGGAAAGGATACCCTATTCAACAAATGGTGTCATGATAATTGGCAAGCCACATGAAGAAGAATGAAACTGGATCCTCATGTCTCACCTTATACAAAATTTAACTCAAGATGGATCACACAGACTTAAATCTAAGACCTGAAACCATAAAGGTTCTAGAAGATAACATCAGAAAAACCCGTGTAGACATTGGATTAGCCAAAGACTTCATGACCCAAACCCAAAAACAAACACAATAAAAATAAAGATAAATAGATAGGACTTAATTAAATTAAAAAGCTTCTGCACCACAAAAGAAATAATCAGCAGAGTTAACAGACAACTCACAGAGTGGGAGAAAATCTTCACGGTCTATACATCCAAGAAAGGACTAATATCCAGAATCTACAAAGAAATCAAATCAACAAGAAAAACACAATCCCACCAACAAGTGAGCAAAGGATATGAACAGACAATTCTCAAAGAAAGATATACAGAAGGCCAACAAGTATATGGAAAAATCCTCAACATCACTAATTATTTGGAAAATGCAAATCAAAACCACAATGTGAAACCACCTCTCTCCAGCAAGAATGGCCATAATCAAAAAAATCAAAAAATAATATATGAAGTGAAAAAGGAACACTTTTACACTGTTGGTGGGAATGTAAACTAGTACAACCACTATGGAAAACAGTGTGGAGATTCCCAAAAAAACTAAAAGCAGAACTACCATTTCATCCAGCAATCCCACTAGTAGGTATCTATCCAGAGGAAAAGAAGTCATTATACAAAAAAGATACTTGTACATGCATGTTTATAGCAGCACAATTTGCACTGCAAAAATATGGAACCAGCCCAAATAAGTAACTCAGGAATGGCAAACCAAACATCGTATGTTCTCACTCATAGAATGAGTGGGAGCTAAGCTATGAGGATGAAAAGGCATAACAATGATATACTGGACTTTGGGGACTCAGGGGAAAGGGTGGGGGTGGTAAGGAATAAAAGACTACATACTGGGTACAGCGTACACTGCTCGGGTGATGGGTGCACCAAAATCTCAGAAACCACCACTAAAGAATTTATTCATGTAACCAACATTACCTGTTCCCCTAAAACCTATTGAAATAAAAAAAATTTTAAATACCCCAAATGCTCCAATTAAAAGGCACAGATTGTAGGAGGAGTTCTTTACATATTCTGGGTACACATCATTTATTCAGACACATGTATTAGGAATATTTTTCCCAGATTATCTTTTAATTTTTATTTTGATCACTGTATTTTAACTTTTAGGACAACTTTTTTTTTTCTTTTTTTTTTTTTTTTGAGACAAGGTCTTACTCTGTCACCCAGGCTGGAGTGCAGTGGTGCCATCATGGCTCGCTGCAGCCTCAACCTCCAGGGCTCAAGCAATCCTCCCACCTCTGCCTCCCAAGTAGCTGGGACTACAGGTGCATACTACTACGCTCAGTTTTTTTGTAGGGATAGAATCTCGTTGTGTCGCCCAGGCTGGTCTAGAACTCCTGGGCTCAAGTGATCCTTCTGCCTCAGCCTCCCAAAGTCCAAGGATTATAGGCATGAACCACTGCATCCAGCAGGACAACTTTATAAAAATAATCTCAAATATATGAAAAAGTTACATGTATAGTACAAAGAACTGTTGTTGTTTTTCTGAACGATTTGAGACTACAATTGCCAATCTGATGCTACATTATCCCAAAAACTTTTGTGTTTATTTCCTATAAACAAGGACATGTCCCAACAGACTACAGTACAACTAAGAAAATCAGGTAATTAGACTGATACATTACTTTCACACAACTGTCATATGCATTTAAGTTTCAATAACTGTCTCAATGATGTATAATAAAAGGATCCAGTTCAATATCACATACTGTATTGTCTCCTTTGGTCTGAAACAGTTTCTCAGTCTTTCTTTTAACTTTCATGATCTTGACACTTTTTGCTAATTATAAACCAGGTTTTTTTTTATTTTGGTAAAATATCCTTGAATTACGGTATAATTTAGACTTTATTATTAAACTCAATTTTCATATGAATAATGCACCATTCCAATATTGAACAGTCTTGAGTAGTCCATAATCCATCCTTTCCTCATTGGTTTGTAGTATCTCCTCTAGTATATAATACATTTTTGCATGTATGGGCATGTTTCTAGCCTTTCTACTCTTTCCACTTAGTTTTCTATCTAAGTATCACACTATTTTAATCACTATAAACTTATATTCCTAACTGAGCTCTACACCGTAGTTACTACTTCCTGAAAACAATGCTCTTTCATAATCACTTGTCTTAGCATAAATTGTGTTTTTCATCTACTCTAAACCTTCAACCTCCCAACCAACCTGCCAACCAAGAAGAAATTTCACCATATTATTCTTTTAACATCCACCCAAACATCATCTTTTCTAAACCTCTCAGAGAATTAGCTCCACCTTTCTGTTCTTCACAATACTCAATTCAAATATCTGTATCACTTAAAACACACAGTACTAAAATAAGTTAGAGATAGGGTCTTTATCACCCAGATGCCCAAGTAGCTAAGATTACAGGCATGAGCCACCACGCCTGGCTAATTTTGATTTTTTTTTTTTTTGCCTCACTTGTTGCCCAGGCTGGTCTTGAACTCCTGGCATCAAGCAATCCTCCTGCCTTAGCCTCCTAAAGTACTAGGATTACAGGCATGAGCCACTGTGCTTGGGCCTAAAGTTATTTATTTAAATGCCTGTCTCCTTCAGTAATTATTTAAACACCTGTAATTATTTAATTTATTTAAAATTTTAATAAATTATTTAAACGCCTATAATTATTTAAATTATTTAAATCTAAAATTTGATTTTAAATTATTTAAATTAAATTAAGTGATTATTTAAATTATTTGATTTAAATTAAATTAAGTAATTATTTAAATTATTTAAATGCCTATCTCCTTCAGTAATCTGTGAGTTATTCAAGTTGTAGGTAGCATGGATTAAACTATCAAAATATAGTTTTCAAATCTACCAGAGTACATTTAAACTACCAAAATATAGTTTTCAAATGTACATTTGAAATGTTACTACATTTTGGTACATTAAACTACCAAAATGTAGTTTTCAAATGTACCAGAGTAGTTATCAAATGTACCAGAGTAACTAGTTATCAAAATGTACCAGAGTAACTAGTATATAATAATATAGATTGAAAAGTATAAAGAAAAACCCTTAATTGTATTGGTTTTTTGAAAAGCAGGACTCTACTCTGCAGATGTCAAAAGCTATGATAATATCTCTTCAAAATAAATGTGTTAAAAGCATCTAAAAAATGAAAGCATACCAACCTTCAGTGTCTTGATCATAGTTGGATCAGTTGACCTAACATAGAAACTCTTCAGATAAGGTTCAAATATCCCCTAGATAATAAAAATTAATACATAAATACATTATGATACTAATGTGTTCACGTGCCTCTTAAAATTATGTGTTCAGAATGTACATACCTTTCTTTGAATTGACATTGTTGCTATATTTTGTAGGACAATATACTGCACCTCCCTAGAAATCACAAGAGAATTTTCACTGGGTATATTTTCCAATGAAACATATTTGAGTAAACACCGCAATAATGAAAAAGAAAGCAATAATTTCATAATGAATGAGACTTTTAAATGTAATGCTGAAAAGTTTTTAGTAAATTTAAGATGTGTCTTCTTTTTAATGTACTTTTACTATAAAGTGCCAATAAATTAGATGTGATTCATCATGAAGAACAGTTAAAAAAATTTTTATAATAAAGTACTCCTAAAATATGAAGTTAACATTGTAGCTGCTTTGAATACATGCAAGGAAGGTATTCTCAGGGTTAATGCTGTAAATATGAGCACAGTGTTATTATAAACTCATTAAATAACTCATTCTGCCCAGGGTAAAGGCCAGACTTAAAAAGTAGTCGTGTTATTTTTATATCCAAATATCTAATAAAAGAACTGAATCTGGTATAAGGCTTCAAGTGAAAGATCTACTCCAGATATTTCTGATACCCTTTGAACTAGCCATAGGAAAAGAAAAAATTACTGAACTAGCAAAAGAGAAAAATAATAGCTGGATATAAATATAGGGAGAATAGGAACACAAAGGAAATGGATCTCATTTGTTACTAAGCCAGTCAAGAGCTGAAATTGTGGACTAAGTTCCAGTTAAGGACAATATTTCCCCCCCAACCCAATTAGTGGAAGCAAGCACAAATAGCTGAAAAAAAGGTATTCTTAAACATGAGAACAAAAGTCTGAATTAAACCTGAAATCATGGTTTTCATGTTATATGTCAGAAACTCAACAAATTGTTTTAAATTGTTGACCTAAACCACTGAATTATAAGGAGGTAAAATTAAAGAAGGAAGTAAAATTAAAATTAATTTCTGTCCATCAGAAACTAAGAGTGTGCAATCTTTAAAATGAGTAGCCATTAAAAACATAGCTCTCTTTTTAAAGTGGAGGAAAGCAGAGTAATTAAATAATCCAGCATTATAGGAAGCACAATTCTGGCATATACTACATAACTTAACATGCATATTGCTCTATATAAAACCATGTATTAATACATTGAGTAAGTCAATCTGATAGTACTTTGGAATAGTTTTCAGTGATTCCAGATTTACTAAAACTCCCAAACATCATTATTGCCATACCTAAAAATAGCAAACACTAACACTAGGCTACTAGTGACAGCCTATTATTATGTCACAAAATATTTTTAATCTCTTTGGGCTTGAGGTTAAAAAAATTTCAGTATTTAAGTTTGAGATCAATGTATAAAGACTTTTATAATAATCCCCTTAAGTATGAAAACTTACTGACTGATAAAATATAGTCAGTTATGTATTAAGTGCCTGAAAGATTACCTTTGTTCAAACATTACTTTTGAAAGAATACAAAAGAAAAAAGTATATAAAATCATGACCTACCTATTGCTACGAAGTAAACGCACTAGTGATTTAGAAATTATGCCAGCTTCAGATTTTGGTGATATGTGCCAATACAGCTGAGCAACTGCCATAACCACCTACAAAATAAAGCATAAAAATAACAGGAATTATGAACACTAGAGCACTCTACAGCTTCCAAATCCATTCCTATACATTATTTCCTCTAACACCTACCAATTCCTGATACATAAAATGAAATGCTACTCTTTGTACTGAGTTGAAGAAATGTCCCCCACCCCCAGTGCCAAATTCTATCCTCAGAATCTGATCTTATTTGGAAGTACGGTCTTTGCAGAAATTATTAATGTAAGGACTGAAATGAGATCATGCTGGTTAAGAGCCCTAAATTGAATGAAAGTGTCCTTATAAGAGATAGAAAAGGACAAAAAGAGACACAGTGAAGGCCACGTGAAGATGGAGATGATTAGCGTGATACATCCATAAACCAAGAAATGCCATGGATTGCTGGCAAACACCAGAAGCTAGGAAAGAGATGGTTTCTCCCTCACAGTGTACAGAAGGAACCAGTACTGATTATACCGTGATTTCAGACTTCTGGCTTCCAGAAATGTGACACAATACATTTCTGTTGTTTTAATCCACTCAGTTTATGGCAATATGTATGGCAGTGCTATGAAACGAATATATCCTCAGAAAAGAAGAGACACTGAATGAACTGCTCAAGGTGTAAAGCTCAAGACACTCAAAATTCCATGCTCCTCGGCAAAGCTCGAGACACTCAAAATTCCATGCTTCTCAGCTGCTGCTCTGAGACTGGGGCTTTTTAAGAATTGTAAGCATGCCTTTCTAAATGAAGCCAGGATAACAGTAACAAGTAGGCAGAAATAAAGAAAACTCAGCACATTTAAGTTACAATTAAAGAAACTCCATTAAAACAAATACATCTATAGCAGTATAGCAGTAGCATTTAAAATAATCTTGTTTTTAAAAACACAGAACCTTAAAAAGAGCTTTTGATTCCAAGCCATTATAAGGGTGATTCAAAGACTAGGCATGGTGGCTCACACCTGTAATCCCACCACTTTGGGAAGCCGAGGCAGGTGGATCACTTGTGGTCAAACGTGAGACCAGCCTGGCCAACATGCTGAAACCCTATCTCTACTAAAAATAAAAAATTAGCTAAGCATGGTGGTGCATGCCTGTAATCTCAGCTACCTTGGAGGCTGAGGCACAAGAATCATGTGAACCTGGGAGGTAGAAGTTGCAGTGAGCTGAGATCTGCCACTGCACTCCAGCCTGGGCGACAGAGTGAGACTGTCTCAAAGAAACAAAATGAAACAAAACAAAACAAACAAAAGGTGATCTGAATTTCTTTGTTTCAAAACATAAGAATACTGCTTCTCCTACATGCCTCTACTCAGATTCAGAGTAACAACTGCAGAAACATAGCTACAGATGTTGCAATGCTGTCTTTGGCTCAAAGGACACACTGATAATACTTTAATTCTGCTTGGCCCATAAAGTTTGAACAAATATGTGGCAAAAGTTCTATTAATGCATATGCCTAAATAGTATTCAGCACAGGAGAGTGTTTGAAGGTAAAAAAAAAAGTTTCTTCTAAAACTAAAAATCTGTTTTAAAAAATACGGTATACAGGGCCCTAAATTTACTGTTTCGTATTTCTGGTACTTTCTTACAAGTTTGATTTATAGCCATAAGACATTAGTTGAGAATTTTAGGAATGTAAGAATATATGATTTCTTCACTTGTAAAGTACAAATACAATTTAGTTACAAAATAAACTCTCCTGAATTTTGAATCTTATAAAAGAATCTCAATTAATGATTGACCTAATTCAAGGTCAGTCATTTTTAAAAAGTATTAATGTATATACCTGGCTAATAAGTATTAGTAAATGATAGAAAAGAAAGCTGAATCTTAATTTTAATCTATCTTACAGATAGTAAATCCTTTTTCCTTACAAATAAAAATCCAATCCTACTGTAAGAAAGTAAACTGTACTTTCTACATACGTCAATGCCATTAAAATTCTAGCTTCCACTTGGTATATCATCTGTTCTAATATGTTAGGGTACTCCAAAATCTGAAAGGACTAAATGAGCCTCTTTTTACTCAGTATTTAGAAATCCAACAGTTTAAAGTTTCTTTGATACCCAGAATGGGAAATGTATAGATGTACCTGAATGTGATGGAGAAAATGAATCCAAGCTGGAAAACACTCCTCAGGATATTATCCAGAAGAACTTCCCCAACCTAGCAAGGCAGGGCACCATTCAAGTCCAGGAAACACAGAGAATACCACAAAGATATTCCACAAGAAGAGCAAACCCAAGGCACATAATCGTCAGATTCACCAGGGTTGAAATGAAAGAAAAAATGCTAAAGGCAGCCAGAGAGAAAGGTCGGGTCACCCACAAAGGGAAGCCCATTAAACTCACAGCAGAGCTCTCCGCAGAAACCCTACATGCCAGAAGAGAGTGGGGGCCAATATTCAACATCCTTAAAGAAAAGAACTTTCAACCTAGAATTTCATATCCAGCCAAACAAAGCTTCATAAGCGAAGGAGAAAGAAGATCCTTTAACGAACAAGCAATTGCTCAGACATTTTGTCACCACCAGGTCTGCCTTACAAGAGCTCCTGAAAGAAGCAATAAATAAGGAAAGGAACAACCAATACCAAGCACTCCAAAAACATACCAAATGGTAAAGAGCATCGACACAATGAAAAAAAAAAGCATCAATGAACAGGCAAAACATCCAGCTAGCATCAAAATAGCAGGATCAAATTCAAACATAACAATATTAACCTTAAATGTAAACAGGCTAAATGCCCCAGTCAAAAGACACAGACTGGCAAACTGTATAAAAAGTCAAGACCTAACAGTGTGCTGTATTCAGGAAACCCATCCCATGTGCAAGGACACACACAGGCTCAAAATAAAGGGATGGAGGAAGATTTATCAAGCAAATAGAGAGCAAAAAAAAGCAGGAGTTGCAATCTGAGTCTCTGATAAAATGGACTTTAAACCAACAAAGATCAAAAGAGACAAAGAAGGGCATTATATAATGGTAAAAGGATCAATGCATTAAGAAGAGCTAACGATCCTAAATATATACGCATCCAATACAGGAGCACCCAGGTACATAAAGCAAGTTCTTAATGACCTACAAAGAGACTTAGACTCCCAAACAATAATTGTGGGAGACTTTAACACTCCACTGTCAATATCAGACAGATCAACGAGACAGAAAATTAACAAGGATATCAGGACTTGTACTCAGATCTGCACCAAGTGGACCTAATAGACATTTACAGAACTCTCCATCCCAAATCCACAGAATATACATTCTTCTCAGAACCGCACTACACCTACTCTAAAATTGACCACATAATTGGAAGTAAATCACTCCTCAGCAAAAGCTAAAGAATGGAAATTATAACAAACAGTCTCTCAGACCACAGGGCAATCAAATTATAACTCAGAACTGAGAAACTAACTCAGAAGTGCACAGCTTCATGGAAACTGAACTACTGGCTCCTGAATGTCGACTGGATAAACAACGAAATGAAGGCAGAAATAAAGATGTTCTTAGAAATCAACAAGATCGAAGACACAACGTACCAGAATCTCTGGGACACATTTAAAGCAGTGTCTAGAGGGAAATTTATAGCAATAAATGCCCACGTGAGAAACGAGGAAAGATATAAAACTGACACTCTATCACCAAAATTGAAAGAGTTAGAGAAGCAAGATCAAAAAACCTCAAAAGCTAGCAGAAGACAAGAAATAACTAAGATCAGAGAATAACTGAAGTAGATACAGATATAAAAACCCTCCAAAAAAAATCAATAAATCCAGGAGCTGGTTTTTTGAAAAGATCAACAAAACAGACAGACTGCTAGCCAGATTAATAAAAAA
>PVKP010046642.1:0-15480 GCA_004027715.1 Plecturocebus donacophilus | reverse complement strand
AAAAAAAAAAAAAAAAAAAAAAAAAAAAAAAAAAAAAAAAAAAAAAAAAAAAAAAAAAAAAAAAAAAAAAAAAAAAAAATTAGCTGGGCATGGTGGTGTATGCCTGGAATCCCAGCTACTTGGGAGGCTGAAGCAGGAGAATCACTTGAACCCGGGACACAGCGGCTGCAGTGAGCCAAGGTTGTTCCATTGCACTCCAGCCTGGGCAACAGGAGCAAAACTCCATCTCAAAAAAAAAAAAAAAAAGAGAGAGAAGTGAAGTGAAGTGTTCCCAGGAGAAACCAGTAGAAGAGTGGGGAAAACAGGATAGCAAAGGGGAAGAGGAGCAAGAGGTGACTTCAGGTGAGGTTTTGACCTCAGCCTAATCCTTTGCAAAGCTCCAGAGCACAAATTAAGTTGTGGAGTCTTTCCCATCTTGGGACACACGGAACTGAGCCTCTGTATCTTCCTGTTTGAGCTTACTATAGCCTAACAACAAACCACCCCCAGACCAGCCTCAGTGGCTCACACCTGTGATTCCAGCACTTGGAGAAGCCGAGGTGGGCAGAGCACTTGAGGCCAGGAGTTTGAGACCAGTCTGGCCAACATGGTGAAACCCCATCTCTACCAAAACTACAGAAAAAAGCCGGGTGTGGTGGCAGGAGCCTGTAATCCCAGCTATTTGAGAGGTCGAGGCAGCAGACTTGCTTGAAACCAGGAGGCAGAGGCTGCACTGAACTAAGATCATGCCACTTCACTCCAGCCTGGCAACAGAGTGATACTCCATCTCTAAACAAGCAACAAAAACCCACACACCCCAAAACTTAAGAGTTGTAAAACAGTAACTGTGGTTGCTCACAAATGCACACAGGTGGAGTAGGCTCAGCAGGGTGGTTCTTCAGTCCCATGTGATGTTGGCTAGAGCGGCAGTCATCTCAGGGCCCAACTGGGCCGGCACATCCAAGACGGTGCACTCCGATGTGTGTGGCACTACGGAGTCCAGCTTGGCTGTAGAGACCCCCCACCCAGGTGGCACTGAAGGAATTGAGAAGCACACACGAAGATAAAACAACAAAGTGGGTCTATGGTGGGAGCTAACAGCCTTCCGAGCTGCGAGCCCCGGGACTAACAGCATTCTGGGCTAAAAGCTCCCGCAGCCGCTGATCCACGCATTTATTCTCTCTGAACAGGTGATCATTAACAAGCAGGTGTTTGGTATTTTCTCATAACAAAACACGCCAAGTAGGCAGCTGGTGCTCACTTACCGCTGATCGCAGACAAACTAGAAAGAGTTCTCCACGAGGGAGCCACGGGGTCAGATGTTCTGAGCTTAAAGAATTGTTTTAACCGGTGTGTGATATTTATACATTGTCCTGCCACTTTAGAATGCCCCAAGTAGTTTTCTACCGGGGGGGGAGGGGTAGCTAGGTTTCCCTTGCTATCGTTCCCCCCCACCCTCACTGGCAACTTTCATTTTTAAAAAGTGGGCAACCAGCAGCCCTCAGGGCTGTTTTGGCTATGCAGTAGGCTTTTTTTTTTTTTGAGATGGAGTCTCACTCTGTAGCCCAGGCTGGCGTGCAGTGGTGCGATTGGCTCACGGCAACCTCCACCTCCAGGGTCCAGGTTCAAGCAATTCTCCTACCTCAGCCTCCCAAGTAGCTGGGATTACAGGCACGAGCCACCATGCCCAGCTAATTTTTGTTTTTTTTTTAATAGGCACGGGGTTTCACCACGTTGGCCAGTCTGGTCTTGAACTTCTGACCTCGTGATCCACCCACCTCGGCCTCCCAAAGTGCTGGGATTACAGTCGTGAGCCACCACACCTGGCCCCAGTCTTTTAAAGACTAGGCTTGGAAGTGGTACTGTTATGCCCAAGCAAGTTAGAAGGAAAACGCCCCACTAACTGAGTTCCAATTGAGAGTCCTTTACTGCTGGCGACCCACAGTCACTTCCTGCTCAAAATATCTTGACCCCCGAGGAAGGGGCTTGGTTCCTTTTTATACCTTGCTTAAGAAAGGGGCGGGGGAGCCTAGCTGAAGCAGAATTTACAGACGCAGAACAAGCAAGTTAGGCAAGGAGGCTGGTAACCAGTATGCAGGAGGTTCCCATGATTGGTGATTACTAAGGAGGGTATGCACAAGCGGCTCCCAGGATTGCTGGTTACCAAGGGGGGTATTCGGTACTTACCATACAGTCAATCAAGGGGTATTCACAATAGCAAGTGGGCTTGCCAAGCAGGATATGTGTACAATGGTTATATGCCTCTATAGTTCTCAGCACAGCATGACCCAGCACGGTAGCATGACCCAGGCACTCAAGGGAGAAATGGCGGGAGGGGTGAGGCAGAGGTTAAGGTGGAGTCTGTCAGCCTAACACAGGGTAGGTTAGCACGGCACAATTTCTCTTCCACTATATTTTATAATTAATGCAAGTCAGGCAAGCCCAGATTAAATACGAGAGGGGACTATAGATATCTGTATCAGCGGCGTGCTCTCTAGGGGCCACATTTGGAGACTTACCACGATACCACCCCTAGTCAGTCCTGGTGCATGGGTCACGGAGGGAGGGAGGAATGATGTAAACTCTCGGGTATTCCAGCCCAAGGGTAGTCCTGGGAAGAACGTCATAGGGCAAGTTGTTAGCAGCAAAATGTGTTAAAATGTAGGTTTCAGGGCTGGGCACCATAGTTCATACCTGCAGTCCTAGCTACTCTGGAGGCTGCAACAGGAGGATCACTTGAGCCTGGGAGTTTGAGGTTGCAGTGAGCTATGATTGCACCATTGCACTCCAGCCTGGGCAACAGAGTGAGATCCTTAAAAAAAAAAAAAGTCCAGGTGCGGTGACTCATGCCTGTAATTCTAGTACTTTGGGAGGCAAAGCAGGTGGATCACCTGAGGTCAGAAGTTCGAGACCAGTCTGGCCGACATGGTGAAGTCCTGTCTCTACTAAAAAAACAAAAAAAAAAAAAAAAAAGAAAGAAATTATCGGGTCATGGTGGTGCACGCCTGTAGTCCCAGCTACTCAGGAGGCTGAGGCAGGAGAATCATTTGAACCTGGAAGGCGGAGGTTGCTGTGAGCAGAGATCACCCCTGCACTCCAGCCTGGGCAACAGAATGAGACTCCGTCTCAAAAAAATCCCCCCAAAAACAAACAAAAAACAGCAGAGGCAAGGTAAGCAGGTTTGAGACTACCTAGTTTGAATTTCAGCAGGCCCTGGAGCATAGAGCTGTTGTGAGTTTTTGGTACCTGGCCCGGGGGTAATTGGTGCAGGCGGACAGCAGCTCAGGGAGCCCGTGCTCATAAAATGTGGCTGAGGTGTGGGCTCTGGACTGGCCGGTTTGCATAGGAAAGGTGAGTAGTTAACTATCTCTAGCATTTGGCTATCCCTGGGAGGGTCAGTCTCTCCAGAGTCAGCAAGGCCCCCACATAGCAAAGCAGCAGCAGTTCAGAAAATACAAAGGCATTATTATTATTATTGTTATTATTTTGAGACGGAGTCTCTCTCTGTCACCCAGGCTGGAGTGCAATGGCATGATCTCAGCTCACTGCAACCTCCGCCTCCCGGGTTCAAGCGATTCTCCTGCCTCAGCCTCCCGAGTAGCTGGGATTACAGGCATGCACCACCATGCCCGGCTAATATTTTGTATTTAGTAGACATGGGTTTTCACCATGTTAGGCTGGTCCTGAACTCCTGACATCAGCTGATCCACCTGCCTCAGCCTCCTAAAGTGCTGGGATTAGAGGCATTAACCACCACGCCCGGCCACTTTTGCATTTTTTGTAGAGACATAGTTTCACTCTGTTGCCCAGGCTGGTCTTGAACTCCTGACCTCAAGTGATCCTCTTACTCCGGCCTCCCAAAGTGCTGAGAAGACAGGCATGAGCCACCCCTCCTGGCCCGGAGACTTTTCTGACTGTATGGATCTCCAAATCAATCTGTCCCCATCTCTGCCTGATTCAGGTCACTCTGTCCCGGTTCTGCCTTCCTCTGCTTCCATGTCTCTTCCTCCATTCTCTCCCCGATTTGCTCTCTGGCTGTTCTCTCCTCACTATCTCTGTCTCCAGCTCCCTCCTGCTCTTTATCCCTGATCCATCCGTCATCCTGTCCTCAAATCTCTGTGTCTCAGGCGCTTGCCCTTCAGTTTCAGCCAGGACCCCGCCTGCCTCCATTGCACCGTCCCCATCTCAGCCGCGTCCAGACGGGGGCAGTGTTGAGCTGAGGGTGTACTGGGTTCCTGGACTGCCTCTGGGAGTCAAGGCCAGAAGCAGGGTTGGTGGGGTGTGTGTCTGCACCTCAAGCCTGAGCCCACCAGCATCCAACCCTTCTCCAAAGACTTCATCCCTCCAGCATCCAACCCTTCTCCAAAGACTTCATCCCTCCTTCCTGCCTCAGGAAAACCAGGGCTGGACTAAGGCGGATCAGATGGGGAGTCCCAAGCAGCGCCTTCCTGCTTTCCCCTGATCTCAACCGAAGGTGGATATTTACATCGTGGGGCCTGAAAAGGACCACTACTATCAAAATGCCAACATTGCTAATTTATCTTCTAAACACTCCCCAGAAGAATAATTCATATTCATTGTGTAGAACAGAAAAAATATTTCTCCTCCTTCCTTTCTTCCTTTTTCTTTTCTTTTTCTTTTTTTTTTGAGACAGAGTTTTGCTCTGTTGACCAGGCTGGAGGGCAGTGGTGAGATCTCAGCTCACCGCAACCTCCACCCACTGGGTTTAAGCGATTTTCCTGCCTCAGCCTCCTGACAGCTGGAATTACAGGCGCGTGCCACCACTCCTGGCTAATTTTATATTTTTAGTAGAGATGGAGTTTCACCATGTTGGTCAGGCTGGTCTCAAACTCCTGACCTCAAGTCATCCGCCAGGCTTGGCCTCCCAAAGTGCTGGGATTACAGGTGTGAGCCATAGCGCCTGCTTGCCAAAGGATCTAATCGTGTCTTTTTAATGTTTTTAAATTTTGTTAGAGATGGGGTCTTGCTATATTGCCTATTTTGGACTGCAGTGCTACGTACAGGTGTGATTATGACTCACTGAAGCCCCGAACTCCTGACTCAATTGATCTTCCCACTTCAGCCTTCTGAGTAGCTGGTCCTACAGTTTCATTCTACCACACCCAGTTTTTTTTTTTTTTTACAATTTCATTTATTTATTTTGAGATGGAGTCTTGCTTTGTTGCCCAGGCTAAAGTGTAATGGCACGATCTTGGCTCCGCCTCCAGGGTTCAAGTGATTCTCCTGCCTTAGCCTCCCAAGTAGTTGGGATTACAGGTGCCCACCAATGCACCTGGCTCATTTTTGTATTTTTAGTAGAGATGGGGTTTCACCATCTTGGCCAGACTGGTCTTGAACTCCTGACCTCGTGATCCACCCACCTTAGCCTCCCAAAGTGCTGGGATTACAGGCGTGAGCCACTGTGCCCAGTAATTTTATATTTTTTGTAGAGACAGTATCTCCCTATGTTGCCCAGGCTGGTCTTGAACTCCTGATCTCAAGTGATCCTCCCATCTTGGCCTCCCAAAGTATTGGGATCACAGGCATGAGCCACTGTACCTGGCCTGTACCAATTATATATATATATATATATATATATATATATATATATATATTTTTTTTTTTTTTTTTTTTTTTTTTTTTTGACGCAGAATCTTGCTCTGTCACTCAGGCTGGAGTGCTGGAGTACAGTGGTACCATCGCAGCTCACTGCAAACTCTGTCTCCTGGGTTCAAGCAATTCTCATGCCCCAGCCTACTGAGTAGCTGGGATTACAGGCACCCACGACCACACCTGGCTAATTTTTACATTTTTAGTAGAGACAGGGTTTCACCATGTCGGCCAGGCTGGTCTCAAACTCCTGACCTCAGGTGATCTACTCGCCTTGGCCTCCCTAAGTGCTGGGATTACAGGCGTGAGCCACTGCACCCAGCCCCAATTATATTTTGAAGTGACTTGTTAACGCAGTCTTGAGAGCAGAGATCGTGTCTCCTAAACTGCTTTCTAATACATGATAGGTGCACAACACGTTTATGGGTAGTCTGGAGGAAATACTGTAATATTGAGATCTATAAAATCATTGTAAAAGTTGCCTTTTATCTTTAGACAAGATTTCACTCTTGTTGGCCAGGCTGCAGGGCAATGGTGTGATCTCAGCTCACTGCAAACTCCATCTCCCAGTTTCAAGTGATTCTCCTGCCTCAGTCTCCCTAGTAGCTGGGATTACAAGCACGCACCACCAAGCCTGGCTAATTTTGCATTTTTAGTAGAGATAGTGTTTCACTGTGTTGGCCAGGCTGGTCTTGAACTCCTAACCTCTGTGATCTGTCTGCCTTGGCCTCCCAAAGTGCTGGGATTACAGGCATGAGCCATCACACCTGGCCAAAGTTTCCTTTTTGATCCAGACAGGATAGAATTCCATGTACTCCTAAGATTTTTCTTTCTTTTTTTTTTTTTTGAGACAGAGTCTCACTCTGTTGTTCAGGCTGGAGTGCAATGGTGTGATCTCGGCTCACTGCAACCTTTGCCTCCCGGGTTCAAACGATTCTGCTGCTTCAGCCTTCTGAGTAGTTGGGACTACAGGTGTGCGCTACCACCCCTGGCTAAGTTTTTGTATGTTTAGTACAGACAGGACTTCACTATGTTGCCCAGGCTAGTCTGAAACTCCTGACTTCAGGTGATCTGCTCGCCTTAGCCTCCCAAAGTGCTGGGATTACAGGCGTGAGCCACCATGCCTGGCTTAAGATGTATTTTGGAGTTCATGTGATACCCATGTAATAAACTCTCAGAGAACCTCTTCCCCCATCCCCAAAGTCATGATGGTTTGTTTATTTATTTAAAGAGTCACGGTCTCACTAGATTTTCCAGGCTGCAATGCAATGGCTATTCACAAGTGCAACCACCATGTGCTACAGTCTCGAACTCCTGGCGTCAAGGAATCTTCCCACCTCAACCTTGCTGGTAGCTGGGAATACCCTGCTCCATGACTGTGTTCACACTGGTGGTTAAATAAATATTACTTATTTGATGTCTGTGTAATGGTTACAATTGTATCCTCTAAGAGGGAAGGACGCTGTGGGGGGTTTCATTGCCTGACATTTACTGCAAGAATGAATGGAATGCCCTGAAATTCACTGAGCCAGGCTGCTCTCTGAATTCTCAGCAATGATCATCCCAGGCCCTAGGAAGCCAGGATTGAAGAGTTGGGACAGAGGGATTTGGATGCACGCCAGCTCTGAGCCAATATGGCACATTTGTACAAACTGGAAAAAGGGTCCACTTCCAGACGGACTAACTAGGAAACAGTGAGCTCTCTGCGTGGACACAATGCCAAGGACACTTGGTTTGGTGAGTACGCTCTGGGTCTGTTTAAACCCCACTTGCCTTCTTGACCAGGGACCTTTGTGCAGTGAACAACCTGGACAACCTCTCGGGGCATCCGTGTTGTCTACCCTAAAGCCATTTCCACTATTTTCCTTGGTAACGCCACCCTACTTTTCTGCAAGCTGCATGTCCTTCAGCGGTGGCTGATCAACTTCCCAACTGCAGAATCTGAGGCTAAACTAATCCCAGAAGTCTCATGTCTTGTGCCTCTTATTGGGGCCACAGGGGTATATGGTAATTCCTACCAATCGGATTTGGGGGAAGTCGCTGGAAGGCTTAGGAAGGTTTCGCTCATTCTTCAAAAGGGACCAAGATAAGAACAAGCCTCTTTTTCCTGTTTTTGAAAGAAATTGTCTGTACGTATGTGAGGTCTGTGTGTGTAGCAGCCCTTTTGGCACCAGGAGATGACACAGCTAAGAGATGGTGGTATGGTATATGAAGATGGAAAGGAGCTCGGGGGACGGACTGTGGAGCTGCTAAATTAACTGACCCTGGACTGGGCCACTTGTGGTCCTGTGTAATATGTATGACGATGGTCTTTGAACCTGTTCTTTTTTTTTTTTTTTGAGATGGAGTCTCTGTCACCCAGGCTGGAGTACAGTGGTGCAATCTCAGCTCACTGCAGCCTCCACCTCCTGGGTTCAAGCAATTACCTGCCTCAGCCTCCCAGGTAGCTGGGACTACAGGCGCCTGCCACCACACCTGGCTAACTTTTTTGTATTTTTAGTAGAGACGAGGTTTCACCATCTAGGCCAGGCTGGTCTTGAACTCCTGACCTCGTGATTCACCTGCCTTGGCCTTCCTTCCAAAGTGCTTGGATTACAGGTGTGAGCCACTACTCCTGGACTTTTTTTTTTTTTTTTTTTTGGATACATAGTCTTGCTCTGTCACCCAGGCTGGAATACAGTGGCACCATCTTGGCTCACTGCAATCTCTGCCTCCTGGGTTCAAGTGATTCTCTTGCCTTAGCCTCCTCAGTAGCTGGGATTACTGGGCTGCACCACCACGCCCAATTTATTTTTTTGTATTTTGAGTAGAGACAGGCTTTCACCATGTTGGCCAGGCTGGTCTTGAACTCCTGACCTCAAGTGATGTGCCCGCCTCGGCTTCCCAAAGTGCTGTAATTACAGGCGTGAGCCACGGCTCCCAGCCATCGTTCATCGAGATTTCTGTTACTTGCAGCCCAAAGCATCTTCATAGAAGAGGAGGGTCCTGTTCATGGAACAACGTGCTTCTCAGGCCCCAGTGCTCATCTTGAGGGAGCCAGAGAAGGAGACAGGATTTCAAAGGCAAGGCCAGCATCAGTGCTTGAGTAAGGGGGACAGGTCTGCAGGAATCCCCATCCACTCTGGCAGGAAGGCTGCCTCCGGCTTAAAGATTTTGAGGAAAGGGGAGTTGGGGAGGGTGTAATTGGCCAGGTAGATGGTGTCCCCGCCTGCGAGGTAGGCGGCCCAGATCCCGAACGTCCCGATGGTCATGATGGTGTGGTTACACTGCGTGAGCAGCGCAAAATCTTTGGCGGGTGAGCCCTCGGCGCCATTGCCAGCAAACACCACGTCGCCGCGGGAGCTGTCGATGTTCTGCCGACACCAGGGCATGCCGTTGCTGGTGACCACGAAGATGGGGGAGCTGTGGTGAGCCCGGAACCAGTCCAGGGCCTGCTCGAGGTAGCGCCGGTCGGCCACCACCCCCTTCCACACCCGTGGCATGACGCGGACGTAGTCCCCCCGGCGCACATGGACCCCCACAAAGGTGCCCGGCCGGTTCCCATTCAACCGCAGGCCCCGCAGGAACCTCTGAGCTTCCTCGCGCACGTGGTCGTGCAGGGTGAACTCCTGGAGGATCTCCTGGCGGAGGTGGTGGTAGAAGGTCCAGGAGCAGGGGTAGCCCGTGAGGCGGACGTACTCCCCCGGGATGTGGCGGTACTGCTCCTCCATCCAGTCGTTGAGGTGGTAGTTCTGCCAGCGGATGCTGCCGGCCGTGGTGCTGTGCAGCACTGGCAGCGTGATCTTGAAGATGGGGGCCAGCGTGCTGTGCATCTGGGCCGGGATGAAGGCCGGCCGCCCGTTCAGCTTGGCCAGGGCGTACAGCGTGGCGTACTCGCCCATCTGGTTCCCCAGGCGGCCTATTGCATTGATCGTCCACATGCCCCTGGGCTGGCTGGGTCCCAGCGCCTCTGACGTCTGGGCCCGCGCTGGCATCCTCTCCTGTGACTCCCACGTGGCTTGAATCTTTGCTAGCCGCTGTTGAACGTGAAATACGGTGGACGCCGTGAAGACAAAGAGGACGAAGTGGGCCATGGGAAAGGAGAAAGTCACCTGGCTGATCAGCATGGCTGTCAGGGGGGAAAGCGGGACATGTTAGCCGGGAGATGGAGTCCCGGGACGCCGGGGAACGGGCCATGCAGGGGCGCGCAGGCGCTGGGTGGGTTCACTTTGGGTGTGTAAATACTTGGCACGCACACGCATATGTGTATGGGCAGGTATCACGAGTGGTTTTTTTTTTTTTTTTGGTATTTATGGCAAGTGTTTGTGTGTGTGTGTGTGTGTGTGTGTGTGTGTGTGAGATGGAGTCTCGCTCCTGCTGCCCAGGCTGAAGTGTAATGCTGTGATCTCTGCTCACCGCGGCTTCCGCCTCCCGTGTTCAAAGCTATTCTCCTGCCTCAGCCTCCCAAGTAGCTGGGGTTATAGGTATGTGTCACCATGCCCGGCTAATTTTGTATTTTTAGTAGAGATGGGGTTGCTCCATGTTGGTCAGGCTGGTCTCAAACTCCTGACCGCAGGTGATCTGCCCGCCTCAGCCTCCCAAAGTGTGGGGATTACAGGCGTGAGCCCCTGCGTCTAGCCTGGAGTGTGTTTATACAGATGTACATACATTGTATTCAAGGTGGTGTGTGTACACAGGTGGATGTGTTTGCATTGTGTGTAATGTGGATATAGGGATCCATACACTGTATACATGCACAGGTGTGTGCAAATGGACATGTGTGTGTGGTAGTGTATGGGTGTATATATATTGTGTACATATAAAGGTATACGGTATTCAGCCTGGCCAACATAGTGAAACCCCGTCTCTACTAAAAATACCACAAATTACCCAGGCGTGGTGGCGGGTGCCTGTCATCCCAGCTACTCGGGAGGCTGAGGCAGGAGAATTGCTTGAACCCGGGAGGCGGAGGTTGCAGTGAGACGAGATTGCCTCACTACACTCCAGCCTGGGCAACAGAGTCAGATTGTGTCTCAAAAAAAAAAAAAATAAATAAATAAAGCAGAATGTTCTACAAGGATGTCCCTGCCTCCCTCCCTCCTCACCCAGGAAGGAGGGGTGGCTGCTGAGTGTCCCAGAGCAGGAAGCTGGGCACTGACCTTGACTGGAGCCTGTAAGGAGAGAAGGAAGAGCTGGAGAGCAAACTCGAGTCTCCCAGGCGAGCTGCTCAATCAGATTGTGAATTGCTGAGGTTTGGCTAGATGCCTTGCGGGGCGTGGTCAGGAACCTCTTATGCACTGTGTGACTTTGACCCAGGGCTTTTACCTCGTCTGTCCATCAACGGGGGCTTTGGGGGGGCGATAAAAACTACATCTCCCTGAAGGTTGCAGTGAGCTGAGATCGCGCCATTGCACTCCAGCCTGGGTGACACAGCGAGACTCTGTCTCCAAAAAAGACACAACAAAAAACGTCTCTGGCTGGGTACAGTGGCTCATGCCTGTAATCCCAGCACTTTGGGAGGCCGAGGTGGACAGATCACGAGGTCAAGAGATCGAGACCATCCTGGCCAACATGGCGAAACCCCGTCTCTACTAAAAAGAAAAAAATTAGCCAGGCGTGGTGGCATGCGTCTGTGGTCCCAGCTACTCGGGAGGCTGAGGCGGAAGAATCGCTTGAACCCAGGAGGTGGAGATTGCAGTGAGCCAAGATTGTGCCATTGCACTCCAGCCTGGTGACAGAGCAAGACTCCGTCTCAAAACAAAACAAAAAAAACCAAAAAAAAAACGCCTCTCTTGGGGGCTGGGTGGGCACAAAGGGAAATGCTCTATGACAGCCGGGCGCAGTGGCTCACCCCTGTAATCCCAGCACTTTGGGAGGCCAAGGCAGGCAGATCACGAGGTCAAGAGATCCAGACCATCCTGGCTAACACAGTGAAACCCCTTCTCTACTAAAAATACAAAAATAAGCTGGGTGTGCTGGTGCATGCCTGTAATCCCAGCTACTCAGAAGGCTGAGGTGGGAGGTGTTTGAACCCAGGAGGTGGAGGTTGCAGTGAGCCGAGATTGCGCCACTGCACTCTAGCCTGGCAACAGAGCAAGATTTCGTTTGTTCAATCAATCAAATAGAAATGCTCTATGACATGGGCTGTCTCTGGTATTCAGAGCAGAATTGATGTCCCAAACTCACACTTATGTCAGGCTTGAACAAAGTACCACCCACAGTCTGCCTGAAGGCATCACTTTTTTCAGTTGCTTTTTTGTAGGATTGGTGTGTGGGGGAGATTCTGCTATGTGGCCCAAACTGATCTCAGACTTCTGGTCTCAGCCTCCTTCAGCCTCTAAAGTGCTGGGATTACAGGTGTGAGCCACCACTCCTAGCCAATCTTACTGAGTTTTAACCACAGCCCTGGTGGGGCGCGGTGGCTCACACCTGTAATACCAGCACTTCAGGAAACCCAAGAGGGCAGATCACAAGGTTAAGAGTTTTAAGATCAGCCTGGCCAAGATGGTGAAACCTCATCTCTACTAAAAATACAAAATTAGCGGGGTGCGGTGGCGCACGCCTGTAGTCCCAGCTACTCGGGAGGCTGAGGCAGGAGAATCGCTTGAACCTGGGAGGTGGATGTTGCAGTGAGCCGAGATGACGCCATTGCACTCCAGCCTGGGTGACAGAGTGAGACTCCCTCTCAAAGAAAATAACAACAAAAATAACAAAAACAAACAGCCCTGTCCAGGAGTGGTAGCTCACACCTGTAGTCCCAGCGCTTTGGGAGGCCAAGGTGGACAAATCACTTAAGCTCAGGAGTTCAAGACCAGCCTGGGCAACATGGCAAAACCCTGTCTTTACAAAATCAGCAAACAAAAATTCCATGAGCTGGGCACAGTGGCTCATGCCTGTAATCCCAGCACTTTGGGAGGCCGAGGCAGGAGAATCACTTGAATCCAGGAGGCGGAGTTGCAGTGAGCCAAGATCATGCCGTTACACTCCAGACTGGGCAACAAAAAGCAAAATTCCATCTAAAAAAAAAAAAATTTCGATAAGAGTGCTGGTGTGCATCTGTAGGCCCAGCTACTCAGGAGGCTGAGTGGGGAGGATCACCTGAAATCAGGGAGGCTGAGGCTGCAGTGAGCCAAGATCCTGCCACAACATTCCAGCCTGGTCAGCAGAGCAAGACCCTGTTTCAAAAAATCCCCAAAGCAACAACAACAAAAAACCCAAGTAGGTGACACTATGTACATTTCACAGCAAAGGAAACTGAGGCTCAGAGACTGTCCCCATGGCTGGGAGGGGCTCAGGTGAGCAAGGGGGTGGCCCAGGGATGTGGCGGGCCGGGGAGGTGCTGAGATGGCAGGGGGCAATTGGAAAAGCAGCTACCAGGGGCCTGAGGCAAAATCTTGAGAAATGCCAACAGCCAGAGTGGAATCCAGGGCAGTGGGGCTTCTGGTAGAGGGGAGAGCTTGGGGTTTCCCCAGTCCTCTGAGGTCAGGAAGTCCATCTTGTTATCTGCCCTCAGTCCCTACAGCTGCATCAGACACCTCAGGCTGGGCCATAGGAGCAGAGGAGAGAGGGAGGTCAAGGGCTCTTCCTCCATCTGGGTGCCCTGGGGGGGTTCCCTTGGAAGACTGTGGTTAGGATGCCAAAATGGAAAGGGGCCCTGATTTCTCTCTCTTTTTTTTTTTTTGAGATGGAGTCTCACTCTGTCAACCAGGCTGGAGTGCAGTGGCCTGATCTCGGCTCACTGCAACCTCCACCTCCTGAGTTCAAGCAATTCTCCTGCCTCAGCCTCCTGAGTAGCTGGGATTACAGGTGCACGCCACCACACTTGGCTAATTTTTTGTAGTTTTAGTAGAGATGAGGTTTCACCATGTTGGTCAGGCTGGTCTTGAACTTCTGACCTCATGATCCACCCACCTCTACTTCCCAAAGTACTGAGATCACAGGTGTGAGCCACCACACCCGGCCAGGGCCCTAGTTTCAAAGCAGGAGCCCAGCCACCAATTCTGTCAGAGGACTGGAGTCACTAAAATCCATAGGTCTCTTCCTTTTTCTTCTTCTTCTTTTTTTTTTTTTTTTTTTTTTTTTTTTGAGATGGAGCCTCATTCTGTTGCCCAGGCTGGAGTGCAGTGGCACCATCTTGACTCACTGGAACTCACGGGAACCCTGCTTCCCCGGGTTCAAACGACTGTTATGCCTCAGCCTCCCGAGTCGCTAGGATTACAGGTGCATGCCATCACAACTGGCTAACTTTTGTATTTTTAGTAGAGATGGGGTTTCACTATGTTGGCCAGACTGGTCTTGAACCCCTGATCTCAAGTGATCCTCCTGTCTCCGCCTCCCAAAGTGCTGGGATTACAGTGTAAACCACCGTATCCAGCCTAGATCACTTCTTTTGGATTCTTTGTCCCGCCCATCCACGTCTTTCCATTCCAGCCTGGCCTCCTCTCTCCTCTGTCCCCCACACCCCGCACCGGCCCTGCGCTGCCCCAACTCACATCCCCTCCAGGGCTCCCCATGCCCCTAAGACAGAATCCCAGCCTCTGACCTGGCCCCGCACGCCCCTCCGGCTTTGTTACCAGCTGTTTCCGTGAAATAACCCAGCTCTCTGCTCACCCGGGGCCCCGTCCTGTCCCCCAGCTCTGAGAGCCTTTCTCCACCCCTGCCCGCCCTGCTCAGGGGCACCCCGACGCCGCCGGAGCCCACTCTCTTCCAGCACCTCCCCGGGATTCCGGGATTCCCGGCACGATCATTTCCACTCTGGGGAGAAGGGAGCTTTAGACAAAAATATGGGGCCATCACTTGCAAACCGCACCTTTATTCTCCGGCGGTGGAGTCTGAATCACAGAAGCAGTGATTCAGAGCGGGATCAGGGAGTGCAGGAGGAATGGAACTGCCTCCCTGAGCGAGGCCAGAGCACGGAGGTGAGACCGCAGCTTGGGGTCCGTGAAGACTCTGGGGAGCCCCGGGTCTGAGGGAGCACCCTCCAGGGTGGAGCCGGGAAAGTCGGGTCACCACCAGCTGTGCCCGAGCCACCTGCACCTTTACCGCCAGGGTGCTTCCTGGAAACTGCTGAGGGGAGGGAGACAAGGAAGGAGCCGGCGGCCGGGGCTGGAGAAAGGGAGGGAGGTGGTGGCTGGAGCTCTAGAAACAGATCCACCGGGAAGGAAGCAGGGAGGGAGCTAGGTAGGGCGGCTGGCGGGTTGGAGGGGGGCTGGCTGCCAAGGGAGGGACCCTCCTGTCCTGGAGGCTCTGAGTTGGGAATGCATCCCAGTGGGGACCACAGGCCCTCGAGTGCACGGCGAGTCCACTTCCCACATCCCCTGCTCCCCGCCTGGGTGTGTGTGCACAGGTGTGTGTGCTGCCAGGTGGGTGAGGAGCCCCTCACCTGCTCTCACCTGGTCCTGCTGAAGGAATCAGGGTGGCTCTGGTGGCAACGCAGCGCTCCCTCTGGGTCTCTCCCTTTACTCAGGGCCAAAGAAACCCTTCCAGCATCCGTGACTGGCAAACCCCGCCCAGGATCTACTGGGCTTTCCAGAGCAGGTGCTACTGGGCTTAGGGAGGGAAGTGAGCCCAGAGCCCCTCCCCCTTCCCCAGGGCCTGCCAGGAAGTCCATCTTGTTATCCGCCCGGAGCTCCTCCACCTGCATCAGGCACCCCAAGCCCGGCCATAGGGGTAGGGGAGAGAGGTGGGTCAAGGTTGCATCCCCATCCTAGTCCCCGGGGGGTCTTCCTTGTGGAACTGTGGTAGGATGCCCAGAACAGAAAAGGGCCCCCGCTCTCCTCCAGGCAGACAGGAAGACTTCCAGGAAGGCAGCATAGAGACGGCACGGGTGGGGGGTGGTGGGGACAAAGTCCAGCTAGGCCAGGCTCTTGCTGACTCTTGAGTCCCCTCCGAGTCCTATATTTATTTCTTTTT
>PVKP010046641.1:0-15467 GCA_004027715.1 Plecturocebus donacophilus | reverse complement strand
AGGCAAAGCCCCTTTTCTTGCCACTGCCTCCGTCAGTCATGATTTCGATCACTTCGATTTTTCCATACTGCTCAAAATAATCTCTTAGGTGACATTCTTCAGTGTCTTCTTTAACGCCACCAATGAATATTTTTTTCACAGTTAAGTGGGCACCTGGTCTTTGAGAATCTTCTCTTGAGACAGCTCTCTTTGGCTCCACAACTCTTCTATCCACCTTGTGTGGCCTTGCGTTCATGGCTGCATGCACCTCCTCCACAGTGGCACAGGTGACAAACCCAGAGCCCCTGGAGCGCTCGGTGTTTGGACCTCTCATTACCACACAGTCTGTGAGTGTTCCCCATTGCTCACAATGGCTCCTCAGGCTGTCATCGGTTGTTTCAAAGCTCAACCCTCCAATGAAGAGCTTCCTCAGCTGTTCCGGCTCTTTAGGAGACTCTGACTTAGACATGATTGCAGGGAGAAGAGAGACTCTAATGATGCTTCTTCGGCAGTGTCCACGGGCAGAAAGGAGCAAACTGACAAACGTATCTGCCAGCCTACCTTCAGCCTTTCAATGTTATTACTGTTATAAGAGTATACAACCCTTCATGAGCTCCTTCCTTGTGAAAGATACTTTTGTTAGCTATGGAATTCTGGGTTGACAGGTGAAAATTACCTTCCTCCACTCCGCTGCTTCTCTCTCTTTCTTGTTCTGTCTCTCTCTTTCTTGTTCTGTCTCTCTCTCTCTGGCTCTCTCTCTCTCTCTCTGTTCTCTCTCTCTCTCTCTCTCTCTCTCTGTTCTCTCTCTCTCTCTGTTCTCTCTCTCTCTCTCTGGCTCTCTTGTCCCCAGTAGGATGCACTGTGAATTCTAGCCACCTTGGCTTGCCTGGATTGCCAGCCTCAAATCGTCAACTTGGGAGTCCACTGGGCTCCCCCTGGATTCCCCTCCCTGTGTCACAGCCTGAAGACCCTCTGCAGGCAGCAGAGCTGGGGCAATCAGGGCTCAGCTCCCTTGTTTCCCATCTCTCAGAGATCACTGTCCTTTGCTCCTGACATCCAGCATCAGAACTACTGTTTCATCCATTGTGTCTGGAGTTTTAGTTTTTCAGGCAGGAAGGAAAATACTGGAGGAAAAACCCTTTGCTCCATCTTGACTAAAAGCAAAATTCCACGTCAATTATTTGGATAAATTGTGGTAAGTTTATATGTTGGAATGTCATTCAATCATAAAAAGAAATGCACTTGACCAGTCCACAAAAGACCACGTATTATATGATTCCATTTATTTGTTGTTGTTGTTTTGAGATGCAGTCGTGCTCTGTTGCACAGGCTGGAATGCAGTGGTGCAATCTCAGCTCACTGAAACCTCCACCTACCCGGCTCAAGCAATTCTGCCTTAGCCTCCCAGGTAGCTGGGACTATAGGCACCCTGCCCACCACCATACCCAGCTAAATTTTTTTCTTTTCTTTCTTTAAAAATTTTTTTTGAAACAGAGTCTTGCTCTGTCATTCAGGCTGCAGTGCAGTGGTACACTCTCTCAGCCCACTGCAACCTTTGCCTCCCTGGTTCAAGCGATTTTCCTGCCTCGGCCTCCTGAGCGGCTAGAATTACAGGCACACGCCACCACACCCAGCTAATTTTTGTATTTTTAGCAGAGATGAGGTTTGACCATGTTGGCCAGGCTGGTTTCGAACTCTTGACCTCAAGTGATCCCCCCACCTCAGTCTCCCAAAGTGCTGGAATTACATGTGTGAACCACCATGCCTGACAGACTCCGCTTATTTGAAATGTCCCAAATAGGCAAATCTACAGAGAAAGAAAGATTAGTGGTTGCCTAGGGCTGGAAGTACAGGGGAATCATGGCAGATGGCTAAAGGGCACGGGGTCTTTTTGATAAAATAATTGAAATGTTCTAAAATTGATTGTGGTGATGGTCACACAACTCTATGAATATACTAAAGGCCATTGAGTTGTATACTTTACATGAGTTAATTGTATGGTGTATGAATTATAAATAAATAAAACTGTTCCCCCCCCCCCAAAAAAAAAAAAGGAAAGGAAAGAAATGCACTTGAGCTCCAGGCCTTGGCAAAGATCAATTTCAAAAGCATGTGATGGGGGAACTCAAGTGGCAGATGAAGGAAACTGAAAAACACGTGACACAATTCTGTAGATTATATTCAGGGACGTCTTTGCCTATGGTATAGAGAAATATTCCATATGCTAAAAGCAGGTGCTGGTTCCCTCTGGGGAAACACAGAGGACATGAAGGGTGTGTGTGTGTGTATTCAGAAGGAGGTAAATAAGTGGCTGCAATTTATTTATTTATTTTTTGAGACAGAGTCTTGCTCTGTACCGAGGCTGGAGTGCAATGGCGCGATCTCGGCTCACTGCAACCTCCGCCTCCCAGGTTCAAGCTATTCTCCTGCTTCAGCCTCCTGAGCAGCTGGGATTACAGGTATGTGCCGCCATGCTCAGCTAATTTCTGTATTTTTAGTAGAGACAGGGTTTCACCACGTTGGTCAGGCTGGTCTCAAACTCCTGACCTCAGGCAATCCACCCACCTTGACCTCCCAAAGTGCTGGGATTACAGGTGTGAGCCACCACACCCATCCTAGGGGCTGCAATTTTATCTCTACTTTGTCTTTGTCTGGAGCAGAATCACTGTACATTTTTTAATCTCTGAATGTTTTCTGTTTCTGTGTTTGACAGGGTCTCACTCTATTACCCAGGCTGGAGTGCAGTGGTGCAATCACAGCTCACTGCAGTCTTGAGCTCCCAGGCTCAAGCAATCCTCTTACCCCAGCTTCCCAAGCCTCTGGGGCCACAGGTGCACCACCATGCCTGGCTAATGTTTTAAGAGACAGGCTCTCACAATGTTGCCCAGACTGATCTCGAACTCCTGGGCTCCGGTGAATCCTCCTGCCTCGAAATTATATCACAACTCACAAAGAGCTAGGATTAGCGGAGTGAGCCGCCACGTTTTCCTAATAAGACAACTTGTTAGATAAATCGCTCATTTTCCCTCATGCCAGGCACCCTTCCATCCCCTGCAGGTGCAGCGCCTGCTGAGGCCTCTAGCCCAGGGCTTTGGTTTGCCTTCCTATCACCAATACAGAAAAAACACTAGAGAGTTTAACAACTTTCCTCTTCTCTTGAAGTTTGTCTTTTGCTTCCACCAAAAACCTCAACTTTCCTGCCACCCCTGCCTGTGCTTCATCTCCTCCAACTTCTAAAATCCCCCGGAAAAGCCTGCGGAGCTGGTTGGGAGCCTTCAGTAGTACCCCCGTGGGCACAGCTGCCCTGTGCCTTCCAGTGGCCGCTGCTCCGCCCTCTCTCCCCAGACAGGTTGTCAAGCTGCCACTGCCACAAGTTCCCCCATCAGCACAGCCCCTGCCTGCCGCCTCCAGCAAGAAATGCCAGGCTCATTATAACCTCCACCTGCTGGCCACAGCTACCGCCTCGGCGCACCAAATGGCAGCGGTTAAACTACTTAATTAAATCCATCATCTCACTTCCACTGGCTCCCCCTCCCTGAGAGCTCACTTTTCCTCCAGCCTCACACAGGCCGAAGTAGAACTACATTAGGCGTGGCCCCGGCAGTGCAGGTGCGGCACCGATGGCCTGCCAGGAGCAGATATGCTGTTCCTCAGGGGACTGCACGTCCTCAGGCCAGGGTGACTCCCAAGGCCATGCACACCCCGGCCTTTGCCCAGCTCCCTGGCCTTTGCTCAGGCTGGCTCCTCTGCCTGGGACTGCCTGACCGGTGTCTCGCCTACTCATTCTTTTTAACTTTTAAAAACTGTGAAATGTCATATCCATAAAGAAAAGCACATAGAACAAAAGAACAGTGTAACACATTATTATAAAAGGACACCTGGGTAGCCAGCCATCAGGTCAAGAGTCAGAACACCTACATGTTCTTTAAAAGACGTTTTTAAAAATTATGGATCATTTGGAACACAGAGACAAGCACAGAGACTAAAATAGGCACCTATGAGCCCTCCGCCCCGCTCTGTGAAACTCCAGTGGTTTTCCTTCCGTGCTCCAGTTTTTTTTTTAAAGTAGAACATTACAGAATGGAAGCCAACTTTTGTGCACCCTCTGGCTCCCAGGCCTCTCCCTCCCCTTCAGCAGAACCTGAGTCCTGGCCGGCCACTCTCAGCCCTGAGTGTATGTGCACCTCACAAAGCAGCCCATGTCCCGAGCTCCACACGGCTGGCTGTGCACTGTGTCAAGCCTTAGGGAGGGCATCACAACCCCCGTCCTTCCATCTGGTGCTTTTCACCCAACGTGGGCTGGAGATTTTCTTGGTGTTGAAGTAGGGAGCTCTCTTGGACAGTTAGAGTGAATGAACCAGTATTCCACCGTAGGAATCGCCTCCTGCTCTTCAGCAAGCCTCCTGTCGGGGGCAGTCAGCTTGTTTCCAATTGTTACAACATGGCAATGAGCATCCTTGTCTGTATGGCTCTTGAGGCCACCACCAAGGTTGTCTCTAGCAGAGACATTGCTGGTCTTCAGTGTTCACAGAGTGCCACATGGCTTTCCAGGGGAGCGGGGCCAACTTACATTCCCACTGCTGCATATAGCTCCCCAACCCCCCGTGAGACACCTACACCTACCACCAGCTCTGGGTATTATCAGACTTGAAAAGTTTTGCCAGTCTTACTGTGGGACCTATTCATTCTTTGGGTCTCAGGATTAGATGTTCCTCCTGATGCAGGGCAGACGAGCCTCAAAATTGGGGCTTAGCCTAGGAGGGTTCTTGGCTTTATCCAGGAAAGCATCTAAGAGCAAGAGGTGGTGTTAGACAGCACTTTCTTTTTTTGAGACAGAGTGTCCCTTTGTTTCCCAGGCTGGAGTGTAGTGGCACGACCTTGGCTCACTGCAACCTCTGCCTCCTGGGTTCAGGTGATTCTCTTGCCTCAGCCTCCCAAATAGCTGGGGTTACAGGTGCCCACCACCATGCCTGGCTAATTTTTATATTTTTGTATTGTCAGTAAAGAGGGGGTTTCACCATATTGGCCAGGCTGGTCTTGAACCCCTGACCTCAGGTGATCCTCCTGCCTCTGCCTCCCAAAGTGCTGGGATTACAGGTGTGAGCCACCGTGGCTGGCAGACTGTTGTTCTTATGGAGGCAGCAGTGTGCAGCAGCAGCACCACAGGCAGTATGCCCTGAGTGGCCACTCAGGCAGTTCTGTAGTCACATTTATACCCACTTTTAATTACATGTAAATTAAGGGGTAGATTATGCAAAAATTTTTAGGAAAAGAGTGGTAACTTCTAGGTTGTTGGGTCATTACCATGAAAAAGGGTGGTAACGTCTGGGTGTTGCTGTAGCAACAGTAAACTGACATGGTACAGCAGTGGTTGCATCTTACAGAAAACTGTTCGCCCCCTCCCTGTTTTAGCTAGACCTCAATTTGGTCCAGTGTCCAAGACCCAACTCCAGAGTCGAGTCCTACCTCCTACCTCACCCACTTCCAGGAGACCTTCCCTGGTCACCACTGCCCACCCAGGAAGAGCCAGCACCTCCTCTGTATACCCACAGCCTGGGTGGGCACCCCTCATCCCCACACCACCCGGTACTGTGATCATCTTTATGCACCTACCTCCCTGCGGAGGCCATGAGCTCTGTTCCTTGATTGCACCAGCTTCCCACCATCCTGCAAGGCCCCCAACATGTGATCATGGAGTGAATTAAGGAGTCCAGCCTTTATTTCAGGCCAAGACCACTAATGCACTAAATTCTCCAGTACCAGATCTGCCCTTAGTAGCTGCTCAAGAAACATCAGCTCAACCTGCATATTCATGCCCCAACTTCTACCAGTTGCGGGTATATTTGGGGGTCTCCAGTTGCTCTGCAGCTGAGCTGCTGGAACAGGCTAGGGAAGATCATGAGGGAGCACAGTATGGGCTGGAAGACCGAACGGGCAGAAAAGGGGCCATGTCGCAGGTGTCAGCTGCTCTTTCAACTGCTGCAGCAGCTTTCCATGGAATTTTGTGACAGTGGCAATTACCACCTTTCCTAGGGTTTGATTTTAATTTGTGCTGAGAACTGGGGTATTTGACATTCAAATTCTCTTTCTTGCAGTTTAAACTCACATGAGGCCCACTTGCTATTCCTATCAATTTTAGACACATTTTCTGCTGTGGAGCTGGCTGCTGGCCCAAAGCCCATGGTGAGAGGAGGAGTGAAGGCCCCTGTTTCAGGGATTGCAGCCCGCTGCTGACTCATGACTCAGGGCTCTGTACCCCACTCCCATGCTAGGAAAAGTATGTCCCCTTCCTACAGAATTTTTTACACTTGCAGCATTATTATGAAGAGATCATGCATGACAACATGCGATATGTTCATGGAGTTAAGAATCACATTCTTACATTTCTGGGCGCTGCGCTGCAGTAAGAGTTCTCCATGCATTGACCTCCTACCAGCCACATAAAGCAGGTACTATTACACACACGCTACAGAGGAGGAAACGGAGGCTAAGAGAGCCTGGATAGCCTGCTCAGGGCCACACAACTGGGATGGGGCAGGCAGGTGTGGACCCAGATCTGACTCTCAGCCCTCGTCAGGGCTGCCGCCTCCTGGCACGTGCCAGGCAGAGTATGCATATGGGTCCATTATAAACAGGGGCATCTGATATCAAGCAATTGACAAACCGGAGTCAGGGCTTAAAGATGTTTTTTTCATTCTTCCAGGCACAGGGCAAATAAAAAAAGAAAAAAGATGTTTTATTCAAAACATACCCTTTTTCCAGACAGGGTATTCAAGAACAATTAAGCTAACAAAATCCATTTTTGATTCAATGCAGATATTTTGTGAAGCATATCACTTTTAACTTATTATTCATGCAAAGTGTGTCTAATTGGCTGAACTGTTTCTCAACTGATGATTTAAAACCCAGAAAGGTTTTGCCAATGCTACTGATGGCAACGGGCCGCCTAATGGGCTGGGGCCTGCTGCGACTGCCCTGCTCTTGAGCCGGGTCCCTGCCTCGGCTGGAGTGGCCGACCTCCACCATCCGCCCGCTGGAGGACATGAACTCTAAGGGCCTGGGTTTTGGCTGCCACTGTTAATGCCACAGGCAGGACTAGAGGCCACTCCTAAGTTTACCTACTTCTTATCCTTGTCCCTCCCCATACCAGAGCAGGGGAGGGGAGCAGAGAGCGAGAGGCAGAGCTGTGCTGGGTGTAGCAAGTGCTCTGTGGACACACACTTGTGCTCATTCCTCCACACTGACTGGCCACACACCACGTGCTGGGCTCACTGTAGGCTTGCAGTGGGCAGAAAGGACACCGAGCCAGGATTCTGCCCTCTAGGAGGTAGTGTACTGGGGACACAGCTGGCTGTTCCCTTTGAGGATCTCCCTGTATCCCTGCCACTACCTTCCTGTGTGACCCTGGGCTGGTCCCTTCTCCTGTCTGGCCTGTTTTCCCACTGTGAATTCACAGAGATCCCCCTAGAGATCCATATCTCCACGGGTCCTTCCAGCTCCAGGTCAGCCTGCCTGTGCCCATCATTGCCACCCTCCACTGTCCCCGCCTGCCACCAGCTCACTTCTCTCTTATTGGACCCACTGAGAACCAGGGCAGGGAGCCCTCGTGTTCTCTCTCTGATAGTTCCTGAGCAAGCCCAGGAAAGATGGGAGAATGTCCTGTTGTCTATACAGTAAACATGACAAGAGAACCAACTCACAGATGCTGAAGAAGCCCCCAGTCCAGAGCCATAAGCCAAATGCCTCAACCCCTCAGAGCCTGGGTGTGCTCACTGGTAAGATGGGGGGAGTCACAGCCGTTTCCTTACAGGGCTGTTGTGAGGGTGAACTGCAGGCCACCATGCAGGAAAAGCATCAGGCACAGGGCTTGGCCCAGAGTGTCACTGTCACAGGCTCTCAGGCCACACATCATGAGTGCCAGGCACAGTCATACCTTTTGAGTGATACTCGTCAAGATCCTGGTGCACAGCAGCACCTGTTCCGTGAAGGAATATACAAATGTGGGAACCGAGCACAGCACTGCCCACCCCACTCATCTCCTGCATCCACCGTCCCAGGTGAAATGGGTAGGAAGCTGAATTCCCCTCTTCTAAGAAGAAAAAGGAAAAGTAGCTTCTCCAAAGCCCTGGGCTTTGTCCCGTACTTAATGTGGGCTAAGCAGCAAATGTCAGGGCCTTCAGAGTATGTATTTCAGGACAGGGACAGAGAATAAATTAGGGGTCTTTGTATTAGTCTATTCTCACACTGCTAATAAAGACATACTGGCCTAGCACGATGGCTCCTGCCTGTAATCCCAGCACTTTGGGAAGCTGAGGCATGTGGATTCCCTGAGATCAGGAGTTCGAGACCAGCCTGGCAAACATAGTGAAACCCCATCTCTACTAAAAATACAAATATTAGCAGGGTGTGCTGGCAGGTGCCTGTAATACCAGCTACTTGGGAGGCTGAGGCAGGAGAATCACTTGAAGCCGGGGCAGAGGTTGCAGTGAGCCGAGATTGTACCACTGCACTCCAGGCTGGGCAACAGAATGAGACTCTGTCTCAAAAAATAATAAAATACAATAAAGACATACCTGAGACTGGATAATTTATAAAGGAAAGAGGTTTAATCGACTCACAGTTCTGAATGGCTGGGGAGGCCTCAGGAAACTTACAATCATGGCAGAAGGGGAAGCAAACATATCCTTCACGTGGCAGCAGCAAAGAGAAGTGCGGAGTGAAATGGGGCGAAAAGCCCCTTATAAAACCATCCAACCTCATGAGCCCTCACTGACTATTATGAGGACAGCATGGAGGGAAACGCCCCATGATTCAATTACCTCCCACTGGCTCCCTCCCACAATACCTGGGGATTATGGGAACTACAGTTCAAGATGAGATGTGGGTGAGGACACAGCCAAACCGTATCAGTCTTCTAAGGGCCACTTAAAAAGCCTGATTTAGGAACCAGCATTGAAGTTCTGAAGACTTAAATCACTGAGGCTTTAATCTGTGAAGAGCTGGCTTAATCTGACCACCAGACCCAAGGAGTGCCGCAAACCGCACACGTTTGGCTTGATCTGGCCCGTGCTGACTCAGGCCTGGTTCTCACCTTTGGGGGCCTTTCTTGGTCCCCATTCTCCTTCTTTGCTGCCAGATCTCATGTTTTCAGGTGTTTTCAGCTGCATGTATCCCCTCTGCCCCACCCTAAGGAGATAAAGTGCCTGGGAGGATGGTCAGGACTCAGGAAACCACAACCAGCTCCTCAGCCTCTGGCATCACACAGGGTAGTCATCTGGGGTCACCTGCTGGGCACAGTCAGGGTGCAGGAGGGAGCTGAAGGTCCCACCCTACTTGGAGGGGGGTGAGGAAGAGGCAGGTGTACGGTGAGCTCATGGGCATGGTGGCTCACACCTGTAATACCAGCATTTTGGGAGGCTGGGGTGGGAGGGCTGCTTGACCTCAAGAATTTGAGACCAGCCTGGGTGACATGGTGAAACCCGGTTTCTACCAAAAATACGAAAATTAGCCAGGCGGGGTGGTACATGCCTGTGGTCCTAGCTACTCAGAGGCTGAGGTGGGAGGATTTCTTGAGCCCAGGAGATCAAGGTTGCAGTGAGCTGTGATGGCGCCATTGCACTCCAGCCTGAGTGACGGGTCAAGACTCTGTCTCTAAATAAATTACTAAATAATAAATGGGGTGATGTGGCTGTGACGGTGGAATGGTTGAATTTAGGACCGTCCAGAGATTCTAAAAAATACCAGGGAGCTGTCTAGCTGTAACCTCCGCATCTCTGAGCCTCCGCAAAACGGTCCCCAGTATCTCTTTGTAGGAATATTTCTCCAGGGACTGGTGACATGAGGTGCGAAAGCCGGCGCTCCCTCCCACAGGGGTCCGCCCTTGCCGGGGTCTGCGGCCTCCGCAGCACCCGCGAGCCTACAGGCCGCCAGAGGGCGCTGTAGCCCAGCCCGGGCCGCGGGCTCCCCGCACCTTCCCTCCCTTCCCATCAATCCTCCGCCGGTGGTCCGCGCGCAGACGCGACGCGGGTAGCAGAAGGGGTGCTCGGGCCTACCCGGCCCACGGCTGGGCCCTACTAGCGGGTAACTTCGCCTTCCAGTGTGCGGCCTGTTCAGAGCAGCATTCTCTGGCTCTGGGCACAATGCAGGACGACTGGGCAAAATGCAGATTCCCCAACTGGCTCTGGATCTTGGTGTATGTGGGACCTCAGGGACAGCTTTCAAAGTACTGATGCCCGGGCCCTCCACAGTAGACCAGGGCAGCCTGGCATCGGCTTCCAGTGACAGCCAAGGCTGACACCCACTGGTTAGAACTTGATGCAGACTCATACAAAGGCTGCGGAGTGTTTATTTAAAATAACAAAAAAACTTGATGCAGACCTGGTACACACTGAATTTGAGAGCCATTGCCTTAAAGGGACTCGAGGTCTAGGGAGTCCATTCATTGATTCACTCATCCATCCATCCTTCCTTCAATCCATCCTTCATCGCTGCAGCCCTTCCGTGTGCCTGAGACCTTGGGTGCCCTCACAAGCTGGCCCGTGGTTCACAGGGTGGAATCTGGCTGCATCTTTGATTCTCTCGATGGCTTTTTTTGCGGATCACTTGGGCCTGCACCACCTTCCACACCAGGAAAGTATTTAACCAGCTCCCCGACTGCTGGGCCTTCTGCCTGCTTCCAGTTTTCCCCAATTAATCCATGCAGTGGTGGGCTTCCTGGCAAGTGGCCTGGGGCCCTTGGGTGAGGTTCTCAGGTAGCTCTGCCTGAAAGGCACCGCTGGGTCACGAGGTGGGTGCATTTAATTCCCCACCTGGAGTCCACTGCTTGGGAAGTGCCATGTGCAGTGGACAGGCCTGCTGTCCTAAGCATGTTTCATCCCCCCAGGGCATGGGGTCACAGTGGCTGCTGTTTCCTATGCACCTAGTGTGCACTGAGCTTATGCCCTGCACTTAGAGACATCATCACAGTCCACGGCAGCCATCACGGTAATCCCCATTTTACAGTAGAGGAAGTTGGGCCACTGGGAGGTTAAGTCACTTACAGAGGTCACACAACTAGGGACATGAAGTTCGAATCCAGGGCTGTCTGGTAGCCGAGCCTGGAGGCCTACACCCATGTCACTTCACCCAGCACTGATGAGACACCCAGCTGTTTGGCCCTTGCAGAGGGGACCAGGCTGGATGCTGCTCAAATACCTACTTGGCAGGTGGGAGGCAGGGGGCAGTCTGCCTGCTCCAAGGTCCCCAGGTCCCATGAAAGTGGCTCAGGGCCCGGCCACAAGAGGCATTTCCTGAGGCTACTGGGTCAGACCTGGCGCCCACCCAATGACTGGGAACAGGCCTGGAATAGTGCAGCCTCCCAGGCGGTTTGGCAGTGTCCCCAGCAGCCGCTTCCTGTCCCAGGCTGCCTGCAGTGCACCTCATGGGGTCTGCCCATCCTTTCCTGGGCTCTGCCTGGCACCACTGAGCATCAGCAACAGTCCCACAAGGGGCCTGCCAGTCAGTTCCACAAGGCAGCGGGGATCCATGGTCTGCTTTTACAGTTGAGGAAACAGAGGCCCATGTGGGAACTCATCGAGTGCATGGCATGTAGGTAGCAGAGCAGAATTCAAACCGCAGGCTTCTGATTCCAGGCACCATGTTCTTCCCACCACCCTCTGCTTGATAAACGACCTGTCCCTCCATTCTACACGGGAGGAAACTGGGCTCGAGGTGCAAGGCTTCACTCTGGAGCTTCGGGAGCACGCTGGGAGGCTCTGAATTCAGACACCAACCATGTTTTTGTTCTAACCTCCATCTGAATGGCCCCATGGGGGTTTTGGGGGCATGTGTGTGTTGTAGCAGAGGCAGGGAACAGAGGGCCCCCAGGCACCTCCTCTGGCCTCCTACAGCCCCGGTGTCACAGAACAGAGCCCTGCCGTGCTACCAGTTCCCCCACCTGACTGTGAGCCCAGGGGACAAGCACTTCTGAAGTTTTCCCTGCTCTTCTGGGCACCCAGGCTGGCCTAAGATAGAGCAGGGTTCAAGAGCAAGGCTTCCTGAGAAGATGGGAGTGGGGAGGAGAAGGGGACACTTGGTCTCTTTGGGGAGTTTGGCCCCCATCCCTGCAGCCCCTTCCCTGGGCCAGCACCAGCCCCATACCATCCTGCCCTCTCCAGTTGTGGAAACTTGTACCTCAGCCCAGAAAAATGAACTTGCTGGAAGTCAGCTGCTTGGCTGCCCGGGGCCAGCCAATCCTCTGCTAGGAGCGCCTCACCCCGCTCCAGGGACCGAGGGCCAGGGCTGGACCAGAGGGGCTGAGGGGCAGGCCCTGCCTCAGACCAGTGCCCCAGACAGCAGGGCGGGAACAGAAAGGGGGAGAGGTAGGGAGAGGCAGAGGGGGAGCAATGAAAAGCCAGGAGCAGGGAGACACAGAGACGGTAGGGAGGAGGGCAGAGCAGACACACTGCTCCAGCTGTGCACGCTCAGGGGCGCCGGCGCCTCTAGGTGTCCTGGAGCCTGTTCCTCACCTGCATGACAGGCACACGGGCACGCCTGTCAACCTCGGCCCAGCCACTCAGTGTTTTCCCACCTTTCTCTCCCACCCTGCCTACCTCCCCTTCCCCAGGTAGGCGGAGCTGCTCGGATAGTCTAGAACTTGCACACGGGCTCCCCTGCGGCAGCGGCAGGGATACAGTCATGAGGTGCAGAGTTACAGCCATGGTCTCATCTTGTCCCCATTTTGGAGGAAACTGAGACTTTTTTTCTTTCTTTTTTCTTTTGAGACAGGGTCTCACTATGTTGTCCAGGTTGGTCTCAGACTCCTGGGCTCAGGCAATCCTCCCACCTCAGCCTCCCAAAGTGCAGGATTACAGGTGTGAGCCACCACGCTCACCCAATACTAAGGCTTAAAATGATGAAGTGACATGCGCACATCCTTTGGCTACTCTGCGATTTAAATCCAGATATGCCTGAAGCCTGAGCTGCATTTCCTTCCTCTCCCTTGTCTTCCTCCCTCATCTGGGGCCAGCCTCGAAACCTCTGCTCATGTCTTCTACCTCTCTGCCCTTCCAGATGGTCCCCTCACTCTCCAGAGATAGCTGCAGCTGGTCCCATCACCCTACAGAGACATCTGGGGCTCACTGCAGCCACCCAGAAAAGCCTTCTGCCTTAGGCCCAGGGTCCTGGGGCCAGAGGAAACCCATAAATACAAACACATTTGCATGAAGGCCCAGCAGTTAGCTTCCGGGCCAGTGCTGCCAAAAGTGGGAGCGGCCGCCACCAGCTTCCTGGGACAAACATGTCCCCACAACCAGGTTGGTACCATTTGGTGTTTATTTAGACACACAAATAAAAGAACCTGGTGCTAGTGGTTCAAAGGGCTTGTGCTTTTTTTTTTGTATGTATATTTTTTTGAAAAAAATCAACATATCACCAGTCCCCCATGATTTTTCTCTACTGAGTAATATATACAGCCTATTATACATATATGTGTCTCTATATATAATATATATTTTCAATAGATAACTACATTCAAGTAATGAAACACAGGATTTACAATTTCCCTCCGAGGGCGGAGGAAAAGCAGATTCACACGCAGTTCACAGAGGAAGTACCACGAGAGCCTGGCCAGACAGGCACCGAGGCCGCTCTGGGGGCAGGGCAGGGGCCAGCAGCAGAAGTCACCGCAGTCCCACTGGTGCTTTATCATGGGGAGCAGGCAGGTGTGGGTGGAGGGCGGCGCTAGCCTGCTCTGACCAGGAACCTCAATCTTCCAGGAGGTGCTCGAATTTGGGGTTCACGAAGGAGAAGCCAGCAAAGGCCGACTGGTCCATGGAGTCGATGAGGTTCTTATCGCTGTAGGAGAGGCGTGCCTTCTCATTCAGGAACTCCTGGTCGAAGTTGCTGTAGTCTCTGGGGGACTTCTGCAAGCAGAGGGCAGGGGTGAGCGAGCAGGACCTAGGGAGTGGACCTCCAGACACCCGGGCTACAGTCCCTGCAGGGCGGGGCCAGGCCAGAGCTGTCTTCACCCAGAACATGAGAGGGAGCCTCCCCCGGAGGCCTGAAAGGAGCCCCACAGGAAGGAGGCTGCCAATTCCCCAAGAGGATAAGGAAAGTGACCCGGGAACTCTGGGCCTGGGGGAGGAGAGGTGGTGGCCTCCTGATCAGGGACCAGCAAATCACAGCCCACGAGAGCCAAATCTCACTCACCACCTGTTTTTGTGGGGCCCCAAGCTAAGAATGGCTTTCACATTTTTAAATGGTTGGGGAAAAAAATCAAAAGCAAAATAATATTTTATGACATGAAAATTAGGTGAGATTTCCATAAATAACGTTTTTTTTTAGTATACAACCAGCCCATTTCTTAATATATTGTCTATGGTTGCTTTGAGACCATCACGCCTGAAAAGCCCGAAATATACACTATCAGGCTGTTGACAGGAGAAGCTGGCTGACTCTCTGCTCATAAGGATACGATGGGATGGTAATACAGAGAGGCTGCAAGCCAAACTGAAGGGGCAAGCACAATCATTTCGGCCTGCACTGAGTTTTAATGGAATTTGATAATTTATTTATTTATTGAGACAGAGTTTCACTTTTCTTTCCCAGGCTGGAGGAGTGCAATGGTGCAATCTTGGTTCACTGCAACCTCTGCCTCCCAGGTTCAAGTGTGTCTCATGCCTCAGCCTCCCAAGTAGCTGGGATTATAGGCATGTGCCACCATGCCTGGCTAATTTTGTATTTTTTTAGTAGAGATGGCGTTTCTCCATGTTGGCCAGGCTGGTCTCCAACTCCTGACCTCGGGTGATCCAACCCGCCTCAGCCTCCCAAAGTGCTGGGATTACAGGCGTGAGCCACCATGTCTGGCCTATTTTTATTTATTTTTTTGAGACGGAGTCTCACTCTCTTGCCCAGGCTGGAGTGCAGTGACATGATCTTGGCTCACTGCAACCTCTGTCTCCCAGGTTCAAGTGATTCTCCTGCCTCAACCCCCTGAGTAGCTGGGATTACAGACACACGTCACCACGCCTGGCTAATTTTTTCTGTATTTTTTTTTTTTTTTTTTTAGTAGAGACAGAGTTTCACCATATTGGCCAGACTGGTCTCGAACTCCTGGCCTCAGGGGATCTGCCTGCCTCAGCCTCCCAAAGTGCTGGCATGAGCCACCAAGCCCAGCCTGAACCTGTATTTTAAAATTGAGCAATGCGGAGAGATCCAAGATGGCCGATTAGCAACAGCTCAGGAATGTAGCTCCCAGTGAAAGCGCAGAGAACGAGTGGACGCCCCACTTTCCGACAAACTTTTGTTGCCCACAGACCGGGAGATTCCCGGCAGAGGAGCCACACGGGTCGCCAGCGCGACTCTTTTGGCCGGTGCGGCTGTTATGCTGGTGCCCCAGCACGGCGCTTCCCGGTGCGAAGTATACGGATGGACGGGCTAAGCTGGTCCCATCCCCACAGGGAAAACAGCAATTGGAAGCGCTGAGGACTGAGAGTTTCACAGCAAGCACA
>PVKP010046640.1:0-15465 GCA_004027715.1 Plecturocebus donacophilus | reverse complement strand
GACCAGCCGAGCCCGTCCGTCCCGTATACTCCGCACTGGGAAGCGCTGCGCTGGGTGCCAGCAAAACAGCCGCGCCGGCCAAAAGAGTCGCGCCGGCGACCCGCGTGGCTTCTCCGCCGGGAATCTCCCGGTCTGTGGGCAACAAAAACTCGTCAGAAAGTGTGGCGTCCACTCGTTCTCTGTGCTTTCACTGGGAGCTACATTCCTGAGCTGTTGTTAGTCGGCCATCTTGGATCTCTCCTCCGAATGTATCTTTTTCTTTTCTCTCTTCTTTCCTTCCCTTCTTCCCTCCCTCCCTCTTTCCTTCCTTCCTTCATTTCTCTTTTCTTTCTCTCTCTCTTCCTTTGTCTCTCTCTTTCTTTCTTTCTCTCTTTCTTTTTTCTTTCTTTCTCTCTTTCTTGGTTTCTCTCTTCCTTTCTTTCTTTTTTTCTTTTTTCTTTCTTTCTCTTTCCCTTCCTCCCTCCCCCTCCCTTTCTCCCTCCTTCCTTCCTGCCATCCCTCCCTCCCTCCTTCTCTCTGCTTCTGTCATCCGGGCTGGAGTGCAGTGGCACCATCTTGCCTCATTGCAAACTCCACCTTCCAGGTTCAAATGATTCTCCTTCCTTAGCCTCCCAAGGAGCTGGGACCACAAGCACCCACCACCAGATCCATCTAAGTTTTGTATTTTTTATTAGAGGCTGGGTTTCTCCATGTTGCTCAGGTTATCAGGCTGGTCTTGAACTCTGTACCTAAGGTTATCTGCCCACCTCAGCCTCACAAACTGCTGGGATTACAGGTGTGAGCCACCGCACCTGGCCTCCACCACTCCCTTTTGTATCCCCCAATTCACACCTTGTCCATGCATACACCCTGCCTTGCCCCATGGTCATTTGTGAGTCCTGCCCAGGACTGGGTGACAAAGAACGAGACTCCATCTCAAAAGCAAATGGGCCAGGCACATTTCTCTCCCAGGCCTCTGTGCAGTGGTGCCCCCACCTGGAGTGCTCTCATCACTCTGGCCCCATGGCTCTTGCTCGAACTGTACCTTCTCCTCAAAGCTGGCCATGGCCACACCATAGGATGCCCCACCCATCATCTCACCAATGTTCCTTCTCTATCATTTGCCACCTAATGTATGGCTCAGTGGTGGTAAATGAGCAGTGGGCCACACCCAGCCCGTGGCCAGCTTCTGCATGGCCTGCAAGAAAGAAGGGCTTTTGTGTGTTTAAAAGATTACAAAACAGGCCAGGTGAGGTGGCTACTACGTGTAATCCCAACACTTTGGAAAGCTGAGGGAGTTGCATTACTGAAGGTCAGGAGTTTGAAACCAGCCTAGAATGGCAAAACCCTGTCTCTACTAAAAATGCAAAAACAAAAGTAGCCAGGTGCAGTAGTGCCCACCCCTGTAGTCCCAGCAACTTGGAAGGCTGAGGCAGGAGAATCATTTGAACTCAGGAGGCAGAGGTTACAATGAGCTGAGATCACACCACTGTGATCCAGACTGGGTGACAGAGTGAGACTCCATCTCAAAAAAAATGATTACAAAACAAAAGCAAGGAAATGTGACAGAGCAGAATGGCCTCTTAAGAGGTCACTCTCAGGCTCTCTGCAGGGAGCAGTGCATACCCTGCTGTAGATGATTTCTTGGGCTTTGTGTCTGTCTCTGAGTAAAACTGAGCTGCCTGAAGGCAGGTGTCAGCCTCGCCCACTCCCAACCCTGCGTTACCTGGCTGCGAGGCCATACACGTCCAGCAGGGGTTTGCAGAGTCCCTCAGTGCACATGAGAATGTGGCCTCTGCCCAGGACAGCATCTGGTGGGCCACCTGGAGAGGGAGGGGACCATGAGAGCTGTCTCAGTCCTCAACTGCCAGCCATGCCCCATCCTTGCTCTCACCAGCTCCACAGCACCTTTTATGGTCCCCAGGGCTACCCTGAAGGGCCTCGGACCCCCATTACCTGGCATCCCAGACACCCAGACCTGCAGCAGCCACATGACCTCCTCTGCCCGCTCCTGCCACACCTCCTCCAGGGGCCACAGTATCACCTCCAGGTAGGTGTCCTTCGGTGTGGCCAGGGCCCCTGCAATGTGCAGCCACCACCCACCATGAGGCCTCTGGGCAGCTCAGAGGCCTAGGCCAGGCCTCGAGGAGAAAGGACCTCTTCCTGGGGTTAAGATGGTGGGAGTGGGGGAAAAGGAATAGAGCAGCAGGCACTGGAGATTGCAGGTGAGTTGTCACAGCAGCCCCGAGCTGCCTTGGCAAGGCCTGCTCATACAAGGAATGCTCATAGCTTGTTGGGGAACTTGCATTGGGGGAGGGTTCCCACCACTCCTAGAAGTGATACGAGGCTCTCTGCACCTGAACTGTTTGTACAAATGTGGTTTATGCTGAATCCCTGCTTGTCTCCTAGGAATCTGACAGTGTGATCCGTGCCAAGCAGCACCAGCTAATGTGGCAGCCCCCACTAAACACCCTGGGTGACATAGTGCTGGGCCACCCAAGTGCATCCCATGTAAAGGCACTGGGACTGGGAGAGGACACTGGGTGCGGGCCCTGGATCATGTTGGACTCTGCCCCAGCCCCCTTCCCTGCACAGACACTCCTGCCTCCTCTCACTGTCATTAATCACAGCCACGAATGGCACTGTGTGCCAAGTCCTGGAGCACTCCTTCAAATTCACTGCTCTTTGGGTGGCCATGGGACTCTGACACAGCACAGAGGATGTGGAGGTGACATTCAACAGGCAGTCACAGGGACGCCCACCTTGGCGCTGGGCAGAGTCTTAGCTCTGGATGGTGGAGAGGCCACAAGTTCCTAGTCCTGCCAGGAGGGCAGTCGCTGTGAGAGTTTGATGACCACAGGCCACAGAGAGCTCATTGTGAAACCAAAAAGAGACCCTGTGGCAGTGAGCTTCACAGAAACAAGGCTGTACACTCAAAGCAGGTGGAAGACTGAAGAAACTGAGGCAGCAGGCACAAGGGACATTAGCTGGGAGACCTTGTAAAAATGACACATCAGACCACAAAAAAAAGAAGGTTGGGCCAGGCATGGTGGCTCACACTTATAATCCTAGCACTTTGGGAGGCAGAGGTGGGCAGATCACAAGGTCAAGAGATCATAACCATCCTGACCAATATGGTGAAACCCTGTCTCTACTAAAAATAGAAAAATGAGCCAGGCAGTGTGGTGCATGCCTCTAGTCCCAGCTACACAGGAAGCAGAGGTTGCAGTGAACTCAGATCATGCCATTGCACTCCAGCCTGGTGACAGAGAGAGACTCCATCTCCAAAAAATATCACCATTTGCAGGACTGGATGTGAAAAGGGAAAAAATGTACCAGGTGAAATGTGTGCTGTAGAAGAACCACCAGCTGTGCAGCGGACGAGCGCACCATCATTCCTAACTCAGCAAAAGAACCCACCCTCTGGGAAAAACTAAAAGCGAACTGCTGTTTCCAAAATGCATTTTTATGGTTGGAAATCTGTTTCTCAAGCCCTCCTTCCTGTCCTTGGCACTGTGACAAGCCTTTCTCACCCCTGGGGACGTGGGGCAGGAGATGCAAAAGGGAAAGTCACCAAGGCTGAGTTTCAGCTGCCTGCATCCTTGCAGCCAGGGACAGAGGGCCATGAGGGGTGCCCTAGCTCCCACTGTCCATGCTGGGCCCATGGGGCATGGCTCTGCTGCAGTGGCCGGGCTCACCTCCATGAAGTGATTGCTCAGGGTGGGCCCGAGTCATTCTTGAAGGTCTGGCTGACACAGAGATGCCTCCTGTTGCTGCTCTTGTCCCACTGTTTCCCATAGCTCGCCTCGAGTTCACGTGATTCTCCTGCCTCGGCCTCTGGAGAAGCTGAGACAGGCACCCGCCACTCTGCCTGGCTAATTTTTGTATTTTTAGAAGAGAAGAGTTTCACCATGTTGGCCAGGCTGGTCTCAAACTCCTGACCTCGTGATCCGCCCACCTCAGCCTCCCAAAGTGCTGGGATTACAAGCCTAAGCCACTCTGCCTGGCCATTTTTTTTAATCCATTTTAGAGACAAGATCTCTGTGGCCCAAGCCGGAGTACAGGGGCACCATCTTGGCTCATTGCAACCTCTGCCTCCTGATCTCAAGCAACCCTGGATGAACAGATGTAAGTCTGAGGCTGAAGTGCCAGCCCTGGATCCATCCTATATGGCTATGCTATTGGGAGCAAGTTAATCTCTTTGGGGATGAGCTCAGGGGGCTCAGATCACCACTTACCTGACTCTGATGCTCTCTCTGGATGTCCCTCCTGGCCTAGGCACCCACCTTGTGGCTGAAGGCTGAGATTTGTGTGCAATGGAGCTCGTGGTCCAGCTCCAGCCTGTAGGCACCATCTGAGCCACTCTCTGTCTGCAGCCTCTGGCTGGTGCTGCACTCGTGTGTTGGCCGCTTTGCCTGAGCTGTGAGGATTGATTAAGAGAGCTCTGCCCTCTTCTGCCAGGCAGTCCTCCACCGGGGCTTCAAGAGGCGGAGGGCCCAGCCCAGCCAGGCCTCAGCTTCACCCATCACTCCACTGGAGCCTGTCCATGGGGAGGTTTTAAGAGATAGATGACTGTCTCCTCAACAGACACACCTTTTTTTTTTTTTTTTTTTTAATGAGCAGGTACTAAGTCCTACTCAGAGCCCACAGAATGATTAATGGAAAATCCTGTGGTGACAGCATATCTTAGCTCGCAGAGCCACAGCTGCAGGAAAGAGGACAGCCCCTGCTGCCTCCACCTGCCCCCCAGCCAGGCACACAATGCCTTACCCAGGAGGCTGTACTGGATCCTCAGGGAGTTGGTCTGGAGACAGCCCTGCTGCTGCAGCCGGCCAAGGGCACACAGCCCAGCCAGCCTTGGCACAAACAGCTTGGCACCCAGGGCAGCCACCCACCACCCATCCTCCTCCTTCCTTTCCAGCAGTGCTGCAGGGACAGAGAGCAGGCAGGTGAAAGGGTCAGCCTGCAGGGACCAACACTCCCAGCCCCAGGCAAAGAGGGGACTCGAGAATACCCCAGGGGCCTTGGAGTTGGGGGCTCCTTGAAGAGGCAACACCTGTGCCCTGCACAACAGGCCCCAGACAGGCCTGATCACGACTCACTGCAGCCTTGACCTCCCAGGCTCAATCGATCCTCCCACCTCAGCCTCCCAAGTAGCTGGTACTACAGACACATGCCACCATATTGACTCATTTTTGTATTTTTTTTTTGTAGAAACAGGGGTCTCACTATGTTGCCCAGGCTGGTCTTGAACTCCTGGGCTCAAGCAATCCTTCTGCCTTAGCTTCCCAAAGTGCTGGAATTATAGGTGTGGGACATTTTGCTTGGCCCAAGAATAAAGTAGAATCAGGCTGGGCACAGTGGCTCATGCCTGTAATCCCAGCATTTTGGGAGGCCAAGGCAGGCAGATTTCCTGAGCTCAGGAGTTCGAGACCAGCCTGGCCAACATAGTGAAACCCCATCTCTACTAAAATTACAAAAAATAAAAATAAAAAACAAACAAAACAGGTGTGATGGTGGGCACCTGTAATCCCAGCTACTCTGGAAGCTGAGGCAGGAGAATCACTTGAACCCAGGAGGCAGAGCCTGCAGTGAGCCAAGATTGCACCATTGCATCCAGTCCCAGCAATAGTGTGAAACTCTGTATCAAAGTAAATAAAAGTAGAATGAAACAAAATCAAATAGGACAGATGACAAAAGAATTAACCACACATCATGGGTTGTTGGGTACATTTCACCTTCTGAAGCTTCTGCAACACTGAGGAACATCCAGAACACACAGGTGGAAGGGGGCCAGCTGTTATGACTCCCAAACACCCACATGAGGTGGTCAACAGCCACCGTTCCAAGTGCCCCCAGCCCCTGTTCTTACCTTGGAATCTTTCAGAACCCATAAGCGGCACACCCAGGTGCCACCACCCCAGCTCTGCCACAGGGCCAGTACCTGCTCAGCCTGTGTGTGTTTGTTTAAAATGCCCAGTGTATTTTAAGTCAAAATGTTACAAGTCTTTCTTATCATGGATGAGAATAAAAACAGCCAAAAAGCTGCTATTTTAAGGTCTGTGGGGGCAGTTGGAAATTGGGGGAGGTTCTGGGGACTCACACTGAGCCTGTGTCTGTCCTTAGATGGGATGTTGACATTGAGAGTCTGGGTTGATGACACCCATCAGGAGGCATTTGGCCCACACCCTAGCCTGGCCATGGAGGAGACAGGGCACAAGGGGTCTCATCTCCTACCTGTCACGTGGGCCTGGTCCCTCAGCAGATGGCTCAGTGTTGCGGAGAGGCCAGCTTCCTGCCTGCCTGCCACATGAGGTTCCCTGTAAATATGACATGGCTGCCCTTGTCACCAGTTTCATCTCCAGCTGTGCCTGGAACCACTCAGCCTTGCTGACCATGGGTGGCTGCAGGTCACTCCAGCCCTAAAAAGGCCTTGGTGTCACCTGGAATGACAGACTTGGCCAGCAGGCCCAGCCATGACCACAGAAGGTGGGACTGGAGAGAGGGCAGGAGACAGCCCAGCTCATGGCTATGCCGATCCTTCCCCAATTTTTGTTTTTTCTTGAGATGGAGTCTCACTCTGTCACCCAGGCTGGAATGCAGTGGCAGGATCCTGGTTCACTGCAACCTTTGCCTCCCAGGTTCAGGTGATTCTCCTGCCACACCTCCCCAAGAGCAGGTATGACAGGCACACACCACAGTGCCCAGCTAACTTTTCTATTTTTAGTAGAGATGGGATTTTGCCATATTGGCCAGGCTGGTCTCAAACTCCTGAGCCCAAGTGATCCACCTGCCTTGGCCTCCCTAAGTGCTGGGATTACAGGCATGAGTCACTGTGCCCAGCACTCCCTCAATTTTTTAAACTCCAAATTTCTCAAAATTAGAAACCTGTGTTACAAACTCAGAAATCAATACAAAGGACTCCTCTTCTCTCCTTGACAACCCCCTCGTTGGATGCATCAGGAACTCAGTCGACCGTTGCTATGGAATGTGACTAGAATCAACCCCATCTGTCACCTCTGCTGTGCACCAGCTCCAGCCCTGGTCATAGTGCCTGTCTCACTGCAACATCCTCCTGGCTCTCTGGGCTCCCATCCCACTCCTGATAACTGATCTCCACTTGGTGACCAGACACATCGAATGATAGCACACTAGCATTTCTTACAGTACAATCCAAAGTCCTTGAGAAGGCCAGTGAGGCCAGAACTTTGTTGGTCACTGGTGCAGACACTGGCAGGTGGGCCACGGGGACAGCTCACTACACTCTGAGGCCCCACATGGGAGATCCTCTAGAAAAGCCATAAGCAACTACAAATACCATCTTTTGATGGATCCGCCCACCTGTGGACACAACCCACACACCCCTTTGATAGCCACTAACTGGTCAGGTCACCCATAAGATGCCAAAACAATACTTGCTATTACCAGACCATCACTACTTAATGCTGTGTTTCCCTGATCCCCACCAACATGTGTGCAGATTTGTGTGTACAAATGTGTGTGCCTCTGTGTACAGATGTATCTGTACATGGATGTGTGTAGAGGGGTATGTATACAGATATATGGAAATACACAGATATGTGTGTACCAGTGTGTGGATATGGATGCGTGTGTACATAGATGTGTCCATATGTAGACATGTGTATCAATGTGTGGGTATACAGACGTGTGTGCAGATGTTTCTAAAGACGTGTATATGGATGTATGTGTACAGAAATGTCTACATGTGAATGTAGATACTCGTGACTTTTCCTGCTGACAGGCATATCCTAGCACCGGCTTTCTCCAGTGTGTATCAGAGGCTGCACGGTGTTGTCAGAGCTTCCTCAGGGTGCACGTGAATAGGGTTAGCACAGAATTTCTCTCCCAAACCACAACTCTTTGCAGTTAAAGAGAACACTAGTTACAAATGCATCAGGTCAGCAGGTGTAAACTGGGGCTCTCCGGGCAACCCAGGACCCAAACCCCACACACCGGGGGAAGGGGTGCCAAACAGAACACTTCCCACACCAACCTTAAATCCCATAACCTTTGAGACAAGTGGAAGTCAAGCTCTGGCACTTTGCATTCATGAGCTCATCTGCCTCAAGTTTCCTCACCTTCTATGGGGTTACAAAGAGGACTTGAAGAAGGGACCTCCTGTCTGCTGGAAGAGGCTCCAGAACATTACAGAGCACCGGCTGTTACTATAATTCTGATGAATCTGGGGTGGATGGAACTAGAGTTTCTCCAAAGGCAAATAAACATTTCCAGGCTTCCGACAGCTCTACAGTGAGCAGCAGGAAGTTCCGAGGGGAGATACAGGCCATCTGTGCTTGCACATTTAGCAAATAATATGACGTGCAAGGGCCCCTGGGAGTTCTGGAAATAAGGCAGAAGTCTCAGCCATCAGACAGCTGAGGCTTGAGGAGGAAGGGGGCTCTCCCCTGGCATGGGTCTTTTCCCCTCCCAGGCTGACGGCACAGGTGGAATTGGAGAGAGTATTTATGCAGCAAGACATCCAGCCCCAGTTTCAGATGCTCCACTCCAGGCCTCTCTGAGAAGACACTGGAAACTGAGGCAGAATCAGGAGATCCACTGCTGAACATGCCCAGTGGTCATGCCTGGTGGGGTCAAGTCTAAAGCTCCTATTTGTACTCTGGCTGGAGCTGCTGTTTGTACCCTGGCTGGAGTGCAGGTGCAATTTCGACTTTCTGCAATCTCCACCTTCCAGATTCAAGCAATTCACCTGCCTCGGCCTCCTGAGAAGCTTGACCTACAGGTGTGCACCAGCATGCCCAGATAAGTTTTGTGTTTTTAGTAGAGACAGGGTTTCATCTTCTTGGCCAGCCTGGTTCCAAATTCCTGACTTCATGTGATCCTCCAGCCTCGCCTCCCAACATTTGTATAGTTTTTGAAGTCACCTATCTGCTTGAAAAGGGGATAGAAGTTTTAAATGTTCTCCCCAGGATGGAGGCGACAGACACAAAACTTCAACATAATGACAAGGGCTTCAAATGACTCACTAACTTCCATCCAGGTACCCTTGGGTAAGAACCCTTGAAAAGCATATACTAAAATGAAAACGAGCCTGGAAAACATAGTAAGGCCCATCTCCACAAAAAAAGAAAAAAAAAAGAGAACAATAGAAGGGCATGGTGGCACAGGCCTTAGTCCAGCTACTTGGGAGACTGAGGAAAGAGGATCACTTGGGCCCAGGGGTTCGAGGCTGCAGTGATCTAGGATCATGCCATTGCATAGACAACCTCGTAAAAGAAAGAGAAAAGTAGGGGTGAGAGAAAAGGTGGGGGAAGAGAGGGAGAGGTAGGAAGAGGAAAGAGAGGGAATAGAGGGAGGGAGAGAAAGGAAAGAAAAAAGAAAAAAAGAAAAGAGGAAAGAAATGAGAAAAACATATAAATCTTGTGGCCAGGGAATTCCACGTTAAGAATTTACTCTGCAGAGAGAATGGTGTTCACCACAGAATAATTGTAAGAGAGGAAACCTGGGAAAAACTGGAGAGCACTTCATTATGAAACTATCTGAATACATTCTATTCCATGGACTATTATATGGTCATTCGCACTACACTGGAGATGCTGATTTTTTTTTAAATGGATATATTAATTCCATGTGCTTATTTTGTGCATACATCATCTCAGAAAGGAATCACCAAAACAACCCTAACAGGTTGGCTTTCAGGAGACGGGGGAGAGAGGCTTTAAGGCTGCACCAGCAACAACCAATAGAGCTTTTTGCAATGAGGACCATGTTTCGGGGCCATCTGCAGCTGCGGACCACCTGAAATGTGGCTCATGCAGCCAAAGAACCAAATCTTTCATTTTCTTTAATGTTAATTCATTTAGATTTTTTTCCTTTTTGAGATGGAGTCTCACTCCATTTCCCAGGCAGGAGTCAATTGCATGATCTTGGCTCACCACAACCTCTGTTCCCCAGGTTCAAGCAGTTTTCCTGCCTCAGATTCCCAAGTAGACAGGGTTATAGGGGCTCACCACCACATCTGGCTACTTTTTGTGTTTTTAGTAGAGATGGGGTTTCACCACGTTGTTCAGGCTGGTCTCAAACTCTTGACCTCAGGTGAGCCACCTGACTTGGCCTCCCCAATTGCTGGGATTATAAGCATGAGCCAGCATGCCCAGCTTCACTTAGATTACAATAAACACCAATGCCACTGGCTGCCATATGAGAAACTCAGTTCTATGCTCTTTCACAGCTTTTGAACTTTAATCATTTAAATGCATTGCCTAATTTTTTTAGTTGTAGAACTTAATAGAATAGTATTTAGATTGTATTAATCTAAATGAAACCTACAATAGAATTTAAATTGTACCAGCAAATGCTGATATATAAAAAGATTGCCAACGGGTGTGTGTGTGTTTGTGTGTGTGTGTGTGTGTGTGCATGTGTATATACATATATATATATATATATACACACATTTGAGTCAGTGTCTTGCTCTGCCACCCAATCTGGAGTGCAGCAGTATGAAATTGGCTCATGGCAACATCTGCCTCCAGGGTTCAAGTGGTTCTCCCGCCTCAGCTTCTCGAGTCACTGGGATTACAGGCATGCACCACCATGCCCAGCTCATTTTTGTATTTTAGTAAAGAAGGCATTACACCATGTTGGCCAGTCTGGTCTTGAACTCCTGACCTCAAGTGATCCATTTGCCTTGGTCTCCCAAAGTGCTGAGGATTACAGGCATGAGCCAGCATGCCCAGCCACAAAGGTATATTTTTGAGTAAAAAAATAAGGTACAAACAAAAAATAGGGAACAGCTGGGTGTGGTGGCATATTCCTGTAATCCTAGCACTTTGGGAGGCTGAGGTGGGAAGGTCACTGGAGCCCAGGAGGTCGAGGCTGCAGTGAGCCATGTTTGCACCACTGCCCTCCAGCCTGAGTAACAGAGCAAGACCCTGCCTCAAGAAAAACTAAAATTAAAAAACCAAAACCTAAGCATGACGATTGGGTTTTCATGCTATTGTATGATATGTGCTTTCCTCAAAACTTGTTACGATATCATCACATCACCCATCTGATGTGAAAAAGAAAAAATAAAACTCACAAACTCAAACTAAAAATATTTGCAAATCTATAGTGTTATGTGTTGTCCTGTGTCTCCCCGAAAGACAATGAAGACCTATGCCTCAGGGTCTGTGGATGGGACCTTATTTGGAAATAGGCTTTTCATATGTGATCAAGCTAAGCTGAGGTAATGAGGGTGAATCCTAATCCCTTGTGCCTGGTGTCCTTATAAAAGGGAAGTGTGGACACAGACACCTACAAAGGGAAGACAATGTCAAGACAGAGACAGAAGACCACCTACAAGTCAAGGAACTCTGGGGGCTCATACCTGTAATCCCAGCTACTTGGGGGTCTGAGGCAGGAAAGTTGCTTGAATCCAAGAGACAGAGGTTGCAGTGAGCCAAGATCATGCCATTGCATTCCAGCCTGGGCAAAAATAGTGAAACTCAGTGTCAAAAAAAAAAAAAAAAAAAAAAAAGTCTGGGTGGGATGGCTCACACTTGAAATCCCAGCATTTGGGAGAATGAGGAGGCCGAATCACCTAAAGTAAGAAATTCAGGACCAGCCTGGCCAACATGGTGAAACGCTGTCTCTACTAAAAATACAAAATCAGCCAGTCTTGTGGGTACCTGCCTGTAATCCCAGCTCTCAGGAGGCTGAGGCAGGAGAATTGCTTGAACCTTGGAGGTGGAGGTTACATTGACCTGAGATTTCACCAGTGCACAGAGTTAGAGTGTCTCAAAAAACAAAAACAAAAAGAGGCTACAGACTGGTACTGATCTGTGGCCAGGAGGGTTGGGGAGCCCAGCTGTAGACAATAGGTAATGATCAAATCAGGGTAACTGAGACAGTCATCACCTCAAATATTTAACTTCTGTTTTGGGAACTTAAAAATCCTTCTCTTCTAGCTATTTTGAAATATTCAAATAAATTCTCATTCACTATAATTTCCATTGTGCACTATTGATTACTGTAACTGATTCCTTCTATCTAGGCCTTCTTGTCTTTCATTCATTTTCTTAAAATTATGTTTATTTATTTCTGAGGCAGTCTTTCTCTTTCTGCCAGGCTAGAGTGCAGTGGCACGATCTCAACTCACTGCAACCTCCACCTCCTGGGTGCAGGCAATTCTCCTGCCTCAGCCTCCCGAGTAGCTTGGATTACAGGCATGTGCCACCATTGCTGGCTAACTTTTGTATTTTTAGTAGAGATGGGGTTTCACCATGTTGTCCAGGCAGGTCTTGAACTCCTGACCTCAAGCAATCCACCCACCTCGGCCTCCCAAAGTGCTGGGATTATAGGCATGAGCCACAGCACCTGGCCATTCATTGATTCTTACATTCATTCATTCCACTAATAACTACTGCCTGGTTATCATATATATGGTGGGATTCCAGGCTCTGAGGAAACAGCAATGAGCAAAATAAAGTTGCTGTTCTCTTAATGGATCCATCATTCTAATGAGGGGGAAAGAGACAGGTGATCCATAAACAAACCATTAACACAGACAGCATATCAGGAGGAAAGCACTATGAAAAATAAATGCTAAAGCAGGTGTGGCCAGGTGCAGTGGCTCACACCTGTAATCCCAGCACTTTGGGAGGCTGAGGTGGATGGATCCCTTGAAGTTAGGAGTTCAAGACCAGCCTGGCCAACATGGTGAAATGCCATCTCTACTAAAGGTGAAAAAAAAAAAAAAAAAAAGAGAGAGAGCCAGGCGTGGTGGCACCTGCCTGTAATCCTAGCAACTCAGGAGACTGAGGTGGGAGGATTGCTTGAACTCAGGAGTTGGAGGTTGCAGTGAGCCGACATTGCGCCACTGCACTCCAGCCTGGGGAACAGAGCAAGACTCTCTCTTCAAAAATAAAAGTAAAGAGAAATCAGGTGCAGGTGTAGGATGCAGTAGCATGAGCAGGGTTGCTGTTGTGGTGGTGGAGAAGGTGGTCAGGAAGCCTCTCTGTGAAGGTGATAGACATGAGGGCTGAGTGTGGGGACTCTTGAGGAGAGCAGCACAGGAGGGATCTAGGTGTGGGTGCCATTTGTGGTCCTTTGGTTTGGTTTTTGAGACAAAGTCTTGCTCTGTCACCCAGGCTGGAGTGAAGTGGCACAATCTCAGCTCACTGCTACCTCAGCCTTCCAAAGAGCTGAGATGGCAGGTGTGAGTCACTGTACCTGGCCTATGTAGCAACATTTTTAAGTTCTTCCAAAAGCTGTGCTTCAGTAAGATTGTTCTGACAGCCATCGGAAATAAATTATAGAATGACAGAACAAGGATCACGTCAGTGACAGGGTAGCTGTGGACATCTGCTGGCCAGCAGCAGGGAAGCCACTGAGACCCCAGATTCTACCTTTGCAGCCCACCTGCACCTGAACCCTCCTCCCCACATCAGTAGAAGCCTGGAACTCTCGGAACAGGAGACCTCATCAGCCACTGCCACCTTCACCAGAATCTTGTGATTAATTCGTTTACACAGAAGAGAACAGGAACCCTGAGAGAACAGGATCCACAATATATGGGTTTTGATGGACAGAGCGGTAGGATCTGGGAGGCTCCACCTACCTTCCCCCTCCCCCGACACCAACGACATGGAGAAGAGGAGGCCAGAGGTCCACAAGGTGCTCAGCTTCTGGCCCCGGATGCCAGGACTCTGTCCAGAAAGGCTCCCTCCCAGCCAGGGAACCTGATGGTCCTCGAGTTCCTGAGGATGCAGCTGGTGAGCTGGGCCCACAAGTCCTTCTACCTCATTTGCTCTCCTGGGATTGGAGGGGAGAGAGAGCTGAAGACAAGGCCAGTCCAGAATTCTCCCCTGCACCCTGACAGCCACCCTGCAGCAAATCCCACTGATCTCACCAAGTGCATCCCAAAGCCATCTGCCTCTCCACATCTCTGCTCCTCAGTCCTGATCCATCCACTGTCATCCTGTGCCTGGACTCCTGCAGGAGCTGACCCGGGACCATTGTCCCAGGGAGCCAGCTTCTGATGCCCAGAGAACAGAGGCTGCCCCTGAGCCCACCTGGGGATGGTGCCATCAGGAAGGTTACCTGGAGGTGGGTAAGGCCTGAACTACATCTTTCTTTCTTCCTTTTACATTTTTGGTGGAGTTGGTGGGTCTCACTATGTTGCCCAGGCTGGCCTCAAGCTCCTGGGCTCAAGTGACCCTCTGCCCTCTGCCTCCTAAAGTGCTGGGATTACAGCCTGAGCTACATGTTAAATGACCAGGAGGTGGGTGCAGGGCAGGCAGAGGATGGGGGGATGGAGCCAGGAAGAGGGAGGGGAGGCTTTGAGACGGAGCAGCATGACTTGGAGGACACTCAGTGTGGCCAGAGGAGTGCGTGGGCAGAGTCACTTGGCACTTTAGGATCAAGCAGAAGTTTGGGGTCTCCCGTGTTTCACTGGGAGAGGGGGGCATCATCAGAAGGCAGCTGGCTAGAGAAGGTTTTTTGTTATTTTTTGAGATGGAGCCTTTCTCTGTTACCAGGCTGGAGTGCAGTGACACAATCTCGGTTCACTGTAACCTCCGCCTCCTGTGTTCAAGTGATTCTCCTGCCTGAGATTCTGGAGAAGCTGGATTATAGGTATCTGCCACCATGCTCAGCTAATCTTTGTATTTTTTAATAGAGCATTTTGCCATTTTGGCCAGGCTGGATTTGAACTCCTTACCTCAGGAGATCTGCCTGCCTTGACCTCCCAAAATGCTGGGATTACAGGCGTGAGCCACCGTGCCCAGAGGAAGCCACACCAGAGGCTGGAGAAACAGTCCAAGTGACAGATGGATATTGGGACAGCTGGGCCTAGAGAGGAAATAAGTTCCTTCTCCATCCCCCTTCCCTCCCTCGCTCCCACCTTTCTTTCCTTTCTTCCTCTCTCCTGCCCTTTCTTCCTTCTCCCCGATTCCTTCTCTTTCTCCCTCATTCTTTTCTTCCCTCTTCCCTCCATCTGTCCTCCCCTTTCCTATCTTTCCTTCCCTCCCTCCTTTTCACTCCTCCCCTCCCTCCTTTCTCCCCTCCCTCCCTTCTTCCCTTCCTCTCTCCTTCCCTTCTCCCCTCCCTCCTTTCTTCCATAGTTCTCAAACACTTATCCAGCACCTTCTGCATGCCAAGCACTAACTAGATACTGAGTCTGCCATGGTGAGTGGCCCGTGCTGCTGTGGAGCTTTCAGTCTAAGGAGAATGAGGCCATCGGCCCCTGCCAGGCGCTTCCTTCAGGGCCCTTTAGGAAGTGGGAAGTGCTGGGGAAAAGCAAAAATGAACCCAGAACAGGCCAAGGAAGGGAGCTGCTGGGAGGAGAGGGATGGGTGGTCTATGTCCTTGCTGGACAGTGTGAAGGAGGCTGTCCTGACTGCAGGGGATGCTAGAGGGGACAAGGGTCTTCTGGAGTCAGAGTCATCCAGGCAGAGGGGACAGCTAAAGCAGATGCCTGGAGAGATGTGTGAACATCAGGCAGGTGTGAGGATGGGGTATGGG
>PVKP010046639.1:0-15467 GCA_004027715.1 Plecturocebus donacophilus | reverse complement strand
CTCACACACAAAGATAGTTTTCTTTCTTTAATAAGTCTTGGTACAATAGACTTGAAAACCTCAAGGAAACCCTGATGCCAAAACACATTATCCAAGATGCTGCCAGTCACCTTTTCTAGTTTTTAAAAGAAACTTCAATGACAATCTTCAATGGTGAGGTGATAAAGTACTAAAGGCATGAAAATAAAATACGTGACCTCATTTTCATGGAGAGTACTTTTTATTTGAAGTCTGACTTTGAAAATTACAGACACTAATGTCCTTTTTTTTCTTCAAGAAACTATATTCATGGTTTATTTATGAAAAGAGGAGGAAAAGTCACAGCTCTTTATATCCTATGTTGAATTAAAATGTTGTTGGTAATATATGGTTGATGCTATCATTCCAGTACCAAATTTTGGCATTTTTAGTAAGATTTAAAAAGGATTAGTGATCAAATTAAATGCTTGTATTTAAATGTGATTATTGTTTCTCACTTATTTGTAAGCGAGATATGAAAAAAATAAAGAATCTATTCTGAAAGAAGTCAGGCCTCAAAAAATTACATATTGTATATAAATGTTTAAAGAACAAAAGCATGAAAAACTAATATACAAAGTCTGGAGTGGAAGAAGCAGTGACAGAAAGAGACTATGAGGGGAGCTTATGGGATGCTGGTAATGTTTTATATCTCAATTTGGATGCTGGTTTCTCAATCTGGATTTGGTTATACAGTTACAATCTGTAAACTCAAAGAGCTCTAAAATCCTGAAACATGCATTATGGATATATTTCAATAAAAAGGTTTCTTTTAAAAAGCCCTCTAAATGAATAACTTGGTAATATTCTGTAACAAGTATTATACTAAAGGTACTTAATGCACGTTTATTATTAATGTGCAATATCTGCATATATTTTCCACACCAAAAACAAACAAAAAAAATCTAAATGATATGCCCTGCAAATTGATGCACTGAAGAGATTACAGTGATTTACAATCTAGGTAAACTAAATAAATAAAAGATGCAAAACTGAGAGAATAATCGTCAAAGATGACAAATCCAAGTGTTACTAGAGATTAATAATGAAAATATTCTTGCTACCAAATAACTGGAATTTTTAAGTTCTACTTTAACTTTCAACTCAATTCAAATTAAAAGGATTTCTGTATAAAATTCACACTTGCCCTTTTAGAACAAAAGTACTACTTCAATTACCATAATTGATATCATTATAATAAATGCAAAAAAAAAGATAACTAAAGCAATAGTTAATTCATCTGTTTGGTTTTACATGAACAGAAAAGAATCTATCTGAATTAGGCAGCTGATTTTTTTGACTGCCATTGCACTTTGCCAAATGTCTGCAAGATGGCCCCAGTTCTCCACTCCTCCCTGTATCCATGCTCTTCACAATGTGATATTATAATTCCTCCCATTGAGAGAGTTTATTTCCCAACTCCTTGAATATCAGCTGACTTTTACCTGTTTTAACCAAACGAATGTGAAGGATGGACGCTGTGGCTCACACCTATAACCCGAGCACTTTTTGGAGGCCCAGGCAGGTGGATTGCCTGAGGCCAGAAGCTCAAGACCAGCCTGCCCAACATAGCGAAACCCTGTCTCTACTAAAAATACAAAAATTAGCTGGGTGTGGTGGCATGTGCCTGCAATCCCAGCTACTCAGGAGACTAAAGCAAGAGAATCGCTTGAACTTGGGAGGCGGAGGCAACAGAGTGAGACTCCATTCAAAAAAAAAAAAAAGAATTAGAGAGAATGTGGCAAAAATAACAATATGCCTCAATATGCCTTCCAAGACTAGGCCTCAAGTGATCTTGCACAGTTTCTCTCTCACTCTCTCTCAACTCCACCTTGCACAGTTTCTCTCTTTTGCTCTCACTCTCTCAACTCCACCATCTCCATGAGAATAAGTCCAGGTGGGCTACTCTGCCAGAAGAGGAGAGACCAAATGGAACACAGATAAGTTGTCCCACCAGTTCATGCCAGCCCCCTGTTAACCAATCAGCAGACAACAGAACCGTAACTCAGTCCATGGGTCTGTGGGTGATGAGATCACCTAAGCCTTCTCCAGAAAAGTTTGGTTCACCAAAGAACCACTGAGTCTACTCATTGACTCATGAAAAATAATTAGTGGCTGTTGTTTTAAATCACTAAATTTTGGAAGACAGCTGATTACACAACAATTGCTAACTGATATGATTCTACTGTAAGTTAATTATAATACAGAATCTTTCAAAAGAATTGAAGTACTTTCCCTTACCAAGATGAGTCATGAAATTAGTATTTAAAGTGATAAAAGTGTTACATTCAGAATATTTTCTAGTCTAAGGAATTTAAAAAATCATTTTCCAAAATGATTTTTAACTTTAATATCTACTTATTTTACAACCATTAATTTTAACATCATCAGAGTAAAAAGCTTCCATATTCAGAAATACCATAGTTCTACTTCAACAATTTATATTGTTACATAAAATTTCCTGTTCTAATATTTGTCAAAAATACTTAGAGCCTATGTTAATATAAAATTAATCTTGAATTACAAACAGGCTTTGCCTTTATTCTTATTTTTTTATTTATGAATTAACTGGATTAATTTAAACTAAAATAAGTATTAGTAGAAAAATAAAAAATCTTCAAGCTTCATGTTTTGCTTTCATGTTTGTGGGGTTTTGTGGCTGAATGGAAGGAAGAATGGGTAACTGATATAGGGATGATGTATTTGGTACCCTTAAAATCAAGTGAAATACATTTCTATTTGAAAAAGGAATAAGCAACTGCAAAACACAAGTAACAAAGAGTAAGGTATGGTTTGCAGCCCAGTGGCAGGCACAGAGAATTTTTATTGCATAAATTAATACAAAATATTAAATGTTTTTTGAACACAATATAATTTTAAAATACATCTGAGAAGTACTTGCGACTAACCTAGCAGCTGAGTTACTATTCATAAACTAAGTACACTATTAGAGTTTACTCATTTCTGCTAAGAAGTCTGACTTTCCTCAGATAACTGCCAATATTGCAAAACTCTCACTGCATACTATCATTAATTTTGATAAGGATGTACAGTATTATCCTCAATTGGTCATCATTTTTATTATCATTATTGCTTTCCTCTTTTTTTAGTTGGTATAGAAAGAATATTCACATTCTTTCTTTTTTAAAAAATAATCTTCTCATTTTAGAATAGTTTTAGATTTACAGATACTACAGAGTTTGGAAGATACTACAGAGTTCCCATGTACCACACACACGGTTTTACCTTAAACGTTACATTAGCATGGTATGACTGTTAGAATTAATGAATATATATTATTTATTTTTATTGATACAATATTGACAAACTAAAGTCCAATTTTTTTCAGATTTCATTTTTATCTAATGTCCTTTTTCTATCTCAGGATACCACAATACATTTAGTTGTTATGTCTCCTTAGGTTCTTCTTGAGTGTGATAGTTTTTCAGACCTTGCTTGTTTCCTTGCTTTGATGACCTTGACCAGTTTTGAGGAGTACTGCCCAGGTATTTGCATAACAGTCCTCAAGTAAGATTTGTCTCATGTTTTTCTCATCATGAGTCTACGTTTATCAATTTAAGAGAGAAGACCACAGAAGAATCATTCTCATCACATCATATCAAGGGTACATAATATTAACATGAATTACTACTGTTGATGGTGAGCTTGATCACCTGGCTAAGACAGTTTTTCTCAAGTTTCTCTACTGTAAAATTACTCTTTTCCCCCTTTCCACACAAAGAAGCCATTATAGGCAGCTCACACTTAAGGAGTGGGGAGTTATATTCCACCTCCTTGAGAGTAAAGGCTCTACATAAAATACTTGGTATTCCTCTGCATAGGAAACTTCTTTATGTTCTCTTATTTATTTATTTATTCATTTATACTAGTATATACTAACGGATATTTATTTTATACACAGGGTTATAATGCATTATACTTTACTTATTTTGTTGCTCAAATTGCTCTAGCTTTGGCCACTGAAAACTCTCATTTGTCTCCTGTGCCCCTCTTGACATGGCCCCACCCCATATCATCACTGGAGGGGATGGGGGTTGTTTGTTTTTGAATATTTCTCTACTTTCTGGCCCTATGAGATACACCAGACCCACCCTGCATGTTCCCTGCCCCAGTTCTTTAAAATCAATCATTTCTCCAAGGACCCAGGTTCCTTTTTTCAGCAAGGGAGGAGGGGATTGTATCACAAACCAAGACCTCGGCATGGGTATGTATGTACTGGGGAAATATCCATGAGTACATACTAATATAAATAAACGAATAAATAAATAAGGTAACATAGGTAAGTTTCCTAAGCAGAAGAATGCCAAATATTTTATGTAGAGACTTTACTCTCAAGGAGGTAGAATATAACTCCCCATTCCAGTTTCTCCTGAAATGTCATTGCTTCTAGGCCCTTTCAGCTGACAAAACAAGGGTCTACATGTCTGCACAAACTCATGTATATGCATATGCCTGGTTTTTACATATATAATTCCATCTTTATCTACAGCTGTCTAAACATGAGTTCATATTAATGTCTCCAACTCTAATCCATTATTATCACATGAATCATTCTAGCCTTCTACTCCAACAGTGGGAAATCTGACTCTCATCATCTGCCATTCATTTATTTAATTGTTCAATGTCAGTATATATGCATAGTGGTTTCAGAACTGTTAACTCATGATGCCATCGGGAAAATTTTATCAACCGGTTATACACAGTTCCTTTTGCCTTTAGTCTTATAGACACTATTTATTTCCAAAGTTAGGTAGCCAACACCTTTCCCCCACCCTTTTCAGTGACGTTGTTTCATACATTTGTAACACAGTTAGATTCTCCTGTTATAGTCTGCATTCTATCCTGGGATCACCCCACCTCCTAAATGATTTTCTTTTAAATATACATACTTTAAAGATTCACTCTTTCTGCTATAAAGGTCTACAAATTTTAACACAGTGTTATATATTCAACTTTTCTGTATCACACAAAATAATCTCAATGCTCTAAAAAAATCTCCTGTGTTCCATTTATTCACCTATGCCTCCACCCTGGCAACAAGTGGTCTATTTATTGTCTCTACAGTTTAGCATTTTCCAGAATGTCATATATTACTGGAAACACACAGTAGGTAACATTTTCAGATTGGCTACTTTCACTAAGCAGTTTCAATTTAAGATTCATCCATGTCTTCATGTGGCTTAACAGTGCATTCCTTTTTATTGCTGGACAGTATTTCATTACATGGATGTGCCACAGTTTCTTTATCCATTCATCTATGAAAGGACATCTTAGCTGCTTCCAATTCTGAGCAATTATATATAAAGCCGCTATAAAAAATAAGTATGCAGATTTTTTTGTGTGGACATAGGTCTTTTAAATCATTAGATAAATATCCAAGAGCACCTGTGATAGATCATGTGGTAAGATGAGGTTTAGCTTTACAGGAAAATGTCAAACTCTTCCAAAGTGGCTGTACCATTTTGAATTCCAACCAGCAATGAATGAGAGTTCCCACTGCTCTGCATCCTCACATAAAATTGGTAGTGTCAGATTTCTGGATTTAGCCATAGCCATGTAGTGATATCTCACTGTTGTGTTACTCTGCATTTTCCTAATGATGAATGATGCTGAGCATCTTTTGATAAACTTATTTGCCATTCTTGTATCTTCTTTATAAGGTATCTGTTCAGATCTTTTGCTCATTTTAAAAACTAGGTTGTTTTCTTATTGTTGAATTATTTGTGTCTTTTGAATACCTGTCCTTTATCAGATGTGTGTTTTGCAAATATTTCCTCTCAGTCTATGCCTTACCATTTCATTTTCTTAACAGTACAACACCTCCCAGGGAACTGACACCCTGAGCTGCAGACCCTAGGGCTGGGCTAATATAACACCCCTCATCCCGGGAAAACAGAGCAGCGGCTGAGCTGAGACACTCCTCCATACAGGCCAAACTAGTAACTTGCTTCCCTGCAGCTAGGCTAGCCCCTAGAGTCTGAGCTGCTGAAACACCCTTCTCCATGGGGAGTGGACTCCCTGCTGTGCTGCTCCATAACCCTCAGGGCCCAAAGACATCTATATTTGGCCATTCTGACATACTTGCTGACACTGTACCTGGGATCACAGAGTCTAGGATACTGCCAAGCCCCACTATCACAGGATCTAGAGTCACCACTACACAGTGCTTCATTCCCAGGGACCTGGCTGCCACTGATCCCTACTGGTTCAGACTCCTGAATAGTGGCTATACCCTGTACCCTGGGCTCAAACCTCAGGAACACCCTTTCTTCCCCAGAGGTAAGATATGACCTGTTCCCCAGGGGTAAACAACCTAACTCCCTGAATCCAAGCTGCTAGAAGATGCCTCAGAGTCACAGATGCTGACTCTGTGGCAACCTAAATCTACCCTTACCACAGAGAGCAAAATGGCACCCCAAGACCCAAGTACCATAATAGGTTCATGAGACCCAGGCCCCACAGCCACTCCAAGCACCTGAACCTGGAATCCAGCACTTACTGGTACTCTTAGGTCACGCTAGACATGACACCAAAAGGGATCCTCTTGGCTTAGTCTCCCCACTGTGGAGAAAATGAGACTAGGAAGAACCCAAAAGCCCTCCAAGGACACAGACAGCCTGTGTCACCACTGTCACTACCACAGACTTCTATAGCCTAGGCCACTGTTATTGCTGATGTTGAACACAACCAGAGAAGCTGCATGGAAGTTATACACTATACTCACCCAGAAACAGAGTCACCACATCTTTCCCAGCCAGCACACTAAGATTCAAATGCAGGTGAATCACTCTCTACAAAGGCTACTCTAGGAAGTTCAGAAGGCACAACTATTCCACAAGATATACAGACATCAATGCAGTGACACAAGAAACATGAAAAAGCAAGGAATATGACATGACAAAATGAACTGATGGTTAATACTAGGTGTTAATTTGACTGCATTGAGGGAATGCCAAGATGGCTGATGGAATATTGTTTCTGGGTGTATCTGTGAGGATTTTTCCAGAGGAGAATGACATATGAGTCAGTGAATGAAAGAGGAAGATCTGCCTTCAATGTGGGCGGGCACTATCCAATAGACAGTGGGTACAACTAGAACAAAGCAGGCAGAAGAGTGATATTCAGCTTGCTTGGCTTCCTCTCTCTCTCCCTTCCAGAGCAGAACACCTTTCCCCTCCTGCCCTTGGACATTAAACTCCAGGTTCTTTGGCCTTTGCGCTTTGGGATCTGTAACAATGGCCTCTTGGGGGTTCTCAGGACTTTAGCGTCAGACTGGATACTGTACTGTCAGCTTCCCTGGTGTTGAGGGTTTTGGACTTGGAATGAACCATGGTACTAGCTTTTCTCATCCCCCAGCTCGCAGATGGCCTATCATGGGATGTTACCTTTGTAATTAGGTCAGCCAATTCTTCCTAGTAAACGCCCTTTCAAATATACATATCCTACCATTTCTGTCCCTCTGTGGAAATCTAATATAGATTTTGAACTTCAAAGCTCTCTAGTAACAAAACAAATGAAAGGAAATCAACAAATTGCCAGAAAAGGAATTCAAAAGACGAATCCTAAGGAAACTCAATTAGATACAAGAAAATACAGATAGATAATTCAGTAAAATCAGGAAAATTTCTTATAAGAAAAATTCAACAAAGAGATAGATATGACAAAGAACCAAACAAAAATCTGAGTTGAACAAAACAAATAGCTGAATAAACAAAACAAAAAACACCAAAGAGAGCTTCAACAGCACACTTGATCAAACAGAAAAAGGAATCTCTGAATGCAAAGATAAGTCATTTAAAATTACTTGTGGGGGAAAGAATATAAGAGTAAAGAAAGCCTAAAAGATTTATGGGACACCATTAAGTGAACTAATAAGAAAGGATAAAAATGGCATAGAAAACTAATAATACCTGAAAAACTCCCAAGTCTGGGAAGAAATATGGATATCTAGATCCAAGAAGCAAGTTCTCAAATAGATTCTACTCAAAAAGGTCCTCCCCAAGGAAAACATGAAAAATGAAAGACAAAGAGACAATTCTAAAAACAGCAAGAGAAAGGCATCAAGTCACATATAAGGGACTCTCCATCAGATTAAGAGCAGATTTCTCAGGAAATAACCTTATAGGCCAGGTAAAAATAGGTATTTTCAAAGTACTGAAAGAAAAGAATTGCCAACCAAAAATACTACACCCAGCAAAGCTATTCTACAGAAATAATGGAGAAATAAAGTCTCTCCTAGACAAAGAAACACGGAGGAAATTTGTCACCACTAGACCAAACTTACAAGAAATGCTCAGGAGAGTCCTGCATGTGGAAATAAAAACACAATAATCACTATCATGAAAAAAATTGAAAAAGTATAAAACTAACTGGCAGACCAGATACACACAGTAGAAATAAAAATTAAAAAATCAAACTTTACCACCACAGAAAATCACCAAAATGCAATGATAATAAGAGAGGAAGAAAGGAACAAAGGATACACAAAACAACCATAAAACAACAACAAAAAGTCTTCATCTATCAATAATAACCTTGAATGTAAACAAATTAAATTCCCACTTAAGACATACACAGTGCCAGTATGATTTTAAATAAATAAATAAATATGACCCAACTATATGCTGCCTACAAGAAATTCACTTCACCAGGAAAGACGCATAAACTGAAAGTGAAGGGTTTTAAAAAATTTTTCATGCAAATGAAAAACAAAAGTAAGCAGATAAAACAGGCTTTACATCCAAAACTGTAAAAAGAGAAAAAGATGGCCATTATATAAGGATAAAGAAATCAATTCAGAGAGAGACAGAGAGAGAGAGAGAGAGACAGAGAGGCAGAGAGAGAGAGAGAGAGAGAGAGAGAGAGAGAGAGAGAGAGTCTGTGTCTGTGTGTGTTTTTAATTGCAGATCCAGATATCCAGGTCTGCATTGGGGTTCCCAATTCTGAATTTCTTTTTGTTTGTTTTTTCAGAGAGAGAGAGAGTCTTGCTGCTCTGTTACCCAGGCTGGAGTGAAGTGGCTACTCACATACGCAATCATAGCATACTGCCATCTTGAACTCTGAGCTTCAAGTGATCCTGCCATCTCAGCCTCCTGGGTAGCTGAGACTATAAACACAAGACACCACACCCACATAAAAGGATACAGCAATTCTAAATAAATATGCACTCAATGCCAGAGCACCCAAATATATTAAGCAAATATTAGATCTCAAGGGAGAGACAGACTCCAATACAGTAATGGTTAGTAACACCCCACTCTCAGTATTGGACAGATCATCTAAATAGAAAAATCAACAAAGAAACACTGAATTTAAAACAAACAGACCTAATAGGCTTTTACAGAACATTTCAAAAAAAGCAGCAGAATACACATTCTTTTCATTAGCACATGGAACATTCTCCAGGATAGAGTACATGTTAGGCAAAAAAAACAAGTCACAACTTAAAGGAATTTAAATCAAATCAAGTATATTTTCTGACCCCAGTGGAATATAACTGGAAATTAATAACAAGAGGAACTTTTGAGAATGTACAAATACATGGAAATTAAATAACATGTTCCTGAACAACCAAAGGATTAAGGAATAAGAAGGAATTATTTATTTATTTATTTTTTTGAGACAGGGTCTCACTCTGTCATCCAGGCTGGAGTACAGTGGCACGATCTCTGCTCACTGCAATCACCACCTCCCGGGCCCAAGCAATCCTCCCACCTCAGCCTCTAAAGTAGCTGGGACTACAGGTGTACACTACAACACCGGGCTAATTTTTGTATTTTGGGGTTTCACCATGTTGTGCAGGCTGTTTCCAAACTCCTAGACTAAAGCAATCCACCCACTACCAAAGTGCTGGGATTACAGGCATGAGCCACCACACTCAGCCTTAAAAAGGAAACTTAAAAATTTCTTGAAACAAATGAAAATAGAAACAGAACATACCAAAATCTATAGGACACAGCAAAAGTAGAATTAATAGGAAGTTTATAGCAATAAACACTAACACTGAAAAAGTAGAAAGATTTCAAATAAACAACCTAATAATGTATCTCACGGAACCGAAAAAGCAAAAATAAATCAAACCTAAAATTATCAGGAGAAAGGAAATAAAGGTCAGAGCAGAAATAAAATTGCGAGCGAAAAAAATGCAAAAGATCAATGAAGCAAAAGGTTGGTTTAGTGAAAAGGTAAAACTGACAAACCATTAGCTACACTAACCAAGAAAAAAAATACTCAAAATAAAATCAGAAATGAATAAGGAATATTACAAATGATGCGACAGAAATACAAAGGACCATTAGAGACTGTTACGAGCAACTATATGTCAACTAACTGGAAAACCTAAAAGAAATGGATAAATCCCTGGACACATGCACCTACCAAAATTGAACCAAGAAGAAATTACAAATCTGAACAGATAAATGAGTAATGAGATTGAATCAGTAATAAGAAGTCTCCCATCAAAAAAAAGCCCAGGACCAGATGACTTCACTGCTGAGTTTTGTCAAAATTTTAAAGAGCCAATACCAATTCTTCTCAAATTATTCCAGAAAAATAAAAAGAAGAAAATTCTTCTGAACTCATTCTACAAGGCAAATATTACCCTGATGCAAAAACCAAAGACATAAAAAACTATAGGCCAATATCCCTGATGGACATAGATGCAAAAATTCCTCAACAAATACTAGAAAGTTAAAAGATCACTCACCACAATCAAATGGGATTTACTCCAAGGATGCAAGGATTGTTAAACATATGCAAATAAATAAATGTGATACATCAAAGAAAGAGAATGAAGGACAAAATCTATACAATTACCTCAACAGATGCAGAAAAAGAATTTGACAAAATTCAACATCCCTTCATGATAATCATCAACAAACTAGGTATAGAAGGAGCTATGTCAACACAATGATGACTGTATACAGAAGGAGGTATGTTAACACAATGACTGTATGTGACAAGTCCACAGCTAACATTACACCGAACAAGGAAAAGTTGAAAGCTTTTTATCTAAGAACTGGAACAAGACACAGATGCCCACTCTCACCACTCTTTTCCAACACAGAACTGGAAGTCTTAGCCAGAGCATTTAGGCAAAAGAAATAACGGGTATCCACATGGAAAAGGAGGAAGTCAAATTGTCCCTATTTGCAAATGATATGACTTTATATAAAGAAAATCCTAAAAGCTTTGCCAAGGAACTCTTAGAACTGATAAGCAAATTCAGTAAAGCTGCAGGATACAAAATTAACATAGAAAAACCAGCAGTGTTTCTATACATCAATGATTAACTAGCAGAAAAAGAAATCAAGAAAAAAATTCATTTACAACAGCTACAAAAAAAAAAAAAAACAAAACCTAGGAATAAGTTTAACCAAGGAGGTAAAAGCTCCTAAAAGGAAAACTATAAAACCCTGATGAAAGAAATTGAAGAGATCACCAAAAAATGGACAGACATCTCATATCATGGATTGGAAGAATATTGTGAAAATGACCAATACAGCCAACTGATTTTCAACAAGGATACCAAAAACATTCAGTGGTTGGGAAAAGACAGTCTCTTCAATAAATGATGTTAGGAAAACTATGTATCTATATGCAGAAAAATCAAACCAGACCGTTAACTCTCAATGTATCTAAAAATCAATCTAATACGGCAAAGGATGAAACTACTAGAAGAAAACACTGTGGAAATGCTTACGGCACTGGTCCGAGTAAAGATTTTTTTGTGTACAACATCAAAAGTACAAGCAACAAAAGCAAAAATAGACAAATGGGGTTATATCAGCTAGAAAGCTTCTGTACAACAAAGAAAACAATCAACAGATGAAGAGACAACCTACAGTATGAGAGAAATTATTTGCAAACTATCCATGTGACAAAGGATTAATAACCAGAATACAGAAGAAACTCAAACAATTTAATGGCAGAAAATAATCCAGTTTGAAAATGGGCAAATTATCTGACTAGTCATTTCTCAAAAAAGACATATAAATGGCCAACAAGCATATGGAAAAAAAAAGGTCAACATGATTAATCATATGGGCAATGCAAATCACAACCATAATGAGATATTATCCATCTTACCCCAGTTAAAATAGCTATTATCAAAAAGAAAACAATCACAGATGCTGGCAAGGATGTAGAGAAAGGGCATGCTTATATACTACTGGTAGGAATGTAAATTAGTATAGCAACTAAGAAAAGCAGTATGGAGGTTCCTCAAAAAAGTAAAAATAGACCTACTAAATGACCCAGCAATCCAAATGCTGAGTATATAGTCAAAAGAAAAGAAATCAGTATATTGAAGATCTAGCTGAATATCCATGTTTATTGTTATGACAATAGTGAAGATATCACCCTAAGTTTCCAGTTTCCATCGATAGATGAATAAAGAAAATGTGGGAGTGGAGGGGATGTGTGTAAAGGATGGAACATTAGCCATAAAAAGAGTGAAACCTGTCATTTACAGCAACATGGATGGAACTGGAAGTCATTATGTTAAGTGAAATAAGCTAGGCACAGAAAGACAAATATCACTTTTTCTTACTTATATGTGGTAATTTAAAAAGTGAATCCCGTGAAAGTAGACAGTAAAATGATGGTTACCAGAGGCTGGGAAGGGTTGACGAGGAGGAGATGAAGAGAGGCTGGTTAATGGGTACAAACATACCATTATAGAAGGAATAGTGTTTGATAGCACAGTTGGGTAACTATAGTTAACAATAATTATGTATTCAAAACTAACTAAAAGATATGAAATGTTCCTAACACAAAGAAATGATAAATGTTTGAGGTGACAGACATCCTAATTATCCTGATTTGACATTACACACTGTATTCATGTATCAAAATATCACGTGTGCCTCTTAAATATGTAGTTATGTGTAATATTTTTAATATAAAATTTTTCAAAAAGAATGAAGAATATCTCTACACACTATATGGTAGAATCTCCTGGCTATAACATTAAGTGAAAAAGCAAGGTACAGAAAGTGTACATGCATGTTACCACTTACCTAGGAAAGGGACTCTGGTAAAAATTAAATATTTTGTATCTCAATATACACAAATATATTCATACCTCCAGCCCTACTTCCTAATATAAATTGTAGCATACAAAGCAAATATATACATATTTGTTTATACTGTTAAAAATAAAAGGATAAATCACAAATTAAACTATATTATTAAATAAAACAACTCCTTCCATCTGTAACAACGATAAACGTTAACCAAACTCTGCAATGTAACAGCCCTTGGTTCATACTCCTACTTTCCAAAGGAAATCTTACTGTGGGGACTGTGGACAGATGCTATTCTTATCTACCAAGTAGCTATTGTCCTTTCTGATAACAGCAGGCCTCAATTTTTGTTGACAAAAATCACTCCTTAACCATCCTTTTCAATTCATATGATTTAGATGGGACTGACTGTATAGCCAAGAAAGAATGGTAGAGTCACAGCAAGGATTTTTGCTCTGTCTACTAGAAAAGCAGTGTTTTCACTGTTCGTTTGTTGGAGATGGGGTTTCGCTCTTGTTGTCCAGCCTAGAGCGCAGTGGTACAATCTTGGTTCACCACAACCTCTGGCTCTGGGATTCAAGCAATTATTTTGCCTCAGCCTCCCAAGTAGCTGAGATTATAGTCATGCGCCACCACGGCTGGTTAATTTCACTCTGCTTTTTAAAAATAAAAAAGTAAAACTTTTCCAAACACTCAGAATATCACATTTATCCTGTGCCTGAAACAATCAACTATCAGGTTATTAAATCTTATCCCTTCCTATCTATAGGTTACCAACTGTGTGTGTGTGTGTGTGTGTGTGTGTGTGTGTGTGTGTGTGGTGGGACGGCACATACTCTCAATTTCCTTTAATGAAAAATAGTAAAGACCAGGCAAAACTTGATTAACAGCCCTTGCTCCACAATTATTACTACATAACCTCAAATTTACTTAACCCCTCTAAGCCTAGGCATCTGTGTCTGGGATAATACTACCTATCTCATGGGTGTGTCAAGACAAAATGCAATATACAGAATGTATTATAACAGTGCTTAGTACATAATTAACATGCAAAAACATTTCTCATCCTCATCATGATCAACCCCAAAAATTCATACTCTTGGACCCAGATCAAAAATACAGAAAAAATCCTGTATATACAATGTTTATTATAATTAAAATTAGAAAAAAACCTTACAGTCCACTTGGGGGTGAATGATTAAGTAAACTGTAGAATAAAAATGATGACAGCAATAGCCAGCACTTATATAATGCTTATTATGTGCCAAGCATTCTATTCTAAGCATTTAAAATGTACTAGTATATTTGACCTTCCCAACCCTATGAGTTAGTATAAAAATTCCTTTGTAGCAATGTGAAAACTGAGGCAGAGAGAAGTTAAGTAAATTACTCTAGGCAATGGAGTGTGGCTGAGATATAAACCCAGTTTGGCTCCATAGTCCATGCTCACAACCACTACACTGTACTGCTTCCCCAAGAAATACAGACTTTAATAGTTACAAAAAACTTTCAATAATAATGTAGGGAAATTCTTATGCTAAAATATCAGGTAAAAACTGTGTTACTGATTTAGACTGTGTTACATGTATGTTACTGATTATACTCTATAGCACATAAAATTGTTGCTTCTTGATGCTTTTCTGTACTGGATAAATTTTACAATTAAAATGCAATATGTTTAATAACAGTCATTCCCAAATAAATTCTTATTCTTTATTAAATATCTGAACTCTCACTGGGAATGTAATTCCGTTGCATTTCAGCTATAACTACCTGAAAAACCCGACAAACCTTAATGGGTCAAGGTTATAATCTAACACCTTCACTCCTACCTCTAGGTGGCTAGTAAAAATAAATAAAGGTAGAGGGGAGGATAATGATTAAGAAAGAAGGATGAAAGGAAATATAGAAGTAATACTGCCTCTTTCATGTAGGAAACTTGACAACTACAGAAAGGCATTAAACAGATAGGTAAGAGTACTAATCACTGTAGAAATCTGTTGCATTCGGGGGAGAGATCCAAGATGGCCGACTAGCAACAGCTCAGGAATGTAGCTCCCAGTGAAAGTGCAGAGAACGAGTGGATGCCGCACTTTCCGACGAATTTTTGTTGCCCACAGACTCCGAGACTCCCGGTAGAGAAGCCACACAGGTCGCCAGCGCGACTCTTTTGGCCCGCGCGGCTCTTTTGCCGGCGCCCGGCGCGGCGCTTCCCGGTGCAGAGTAAACGGGACAGACGGGCTCAGCTGGTCCCATCCTCACAAGGAAAACAGCAATTGGAAGCGCCGAGGACTGAGAGTTTCACAGCAAGCACAGAGAACCCGGGAAGGTCTGGCTCTGAGGGGAACCGGCGTCCGCCAAAGGAAAACTAAGAAACAGAAAAACTTCATCACCGGGCGGAGA
>PVKP010046638.1:0-15477 GCA_004027715.1 Plecturocebus donacophilus | reverse complement strand
CTCTCACTGTCTCTGCTTTATCATCCATGGCCAAGGTCCCTCACACTCAGCCTGTGTCCCTCAGATGTCTGTGTGAACCTCCATCTCAGAAGCCCGAGGTCTGCAACCCTCCACAGGCGCTTTCTATGGTGGGTCCTGCACAAGCGATGGGCCAGCCAGTGGGGAGGTGTGCAGGGGCCTTCATGCCTTGCAGCTGGGTGACACCTTCTGCAGCCCGAAGCCCCTTCTGTGTGTTGGAAGGTGTGAGAGTGGGGATCTGCAGAGCAGCCATAGTATATTTTCAGGTCCAGGGTGTAGTCTGGTGCCAACGCCGTTGACAAGGGCAGGGGCAAAGATTGCGCTCAGGATTCATTGCCTTTGGCCTGCGCCTCACTCCTCGAGGGGCTCTTTGCTTCAGAAGCTTTAGGGGTAGTCCCCTCTCACTCCTCCCAAAGCAGCGAGAGAACAACTTTCTGCTGTCACTGATGGAAGCCGTGCCTGCTGTTGCGTGTCTCGCTTTGTAAAGTGGTTGTGCCTGGAATTCCGTATGACAAATACCTGGAGGTGCTATCAGGCTGCAGATATTGCTACCCCAAATATTCATGGTTCCATTAGTTAGGAAAATCAGGAAAACGGAGACTGGGTTGGCAAATGCAGTCTGCCTCAACTTCTAGAGTGAAAAAAGAATAGCCGGGGCTGGCTCAGCCTGTAATCCTAGGACTTTGGGAGGCTGAGGCGGGTGGATCACGAGGTCAAGAGATCAAGACCATCCTGGCCAACATGGTAAAACCCCATCTCTACTAAAAATACAAAAATTAGCTGGGCAAGGCAGTGTGCACCTGTAGTCCCAGCAACTCAGGAGGCTGACAAGAGAATCACTTGAACCGGGGAGGTGGAGGTTGCAGTGAGCCAAGATCGCGTCACTGCACTCCAGCCTGGAGACAGAGTGAGACTCTGTCTCAAAAAAAAAAAAAAAGAATGAAAGTCCAAACAATTTCTTACCAATTCAACAAAAGACAACAAAAGTGAAAATGAAAAAAAATTATGAAGCAATACAGCAATAAGTCAAAAGATAGTAGAAATAAAAGTAACCATGAATTTGTAGCAGTATCTATCAAGATACAGAGATTTTCTTGCTGGATCAAAAGAGAAACACATGTATTTTGTGAACAGAAGGAGACGGGAAGTTGAAAATAAAGCAGTGGGTAAGGACATAGCGTGGAGGGACTCCCGCTTCTAGTAATCATGTGCTAAGGAGCTGAAATGGTCCTTTTGCTGAAAAGCTGAACAAAATACTTTTTAAGTTTCTGCTTGAAGAAATTGAAAAGAAACAATACAGTTAAAAAAAAAAAATCACAGGGCCATGATCCAAAGAAAGGTACTCAGAGATGCAAATTCGGCCTCTGTGTATTGTCTAATCGCTTCACCAAAACACGCTTTCTGCAGCTTCCCTGTCCCACAAGTTCTTCTCACCACTTACCCTGTCCTCCACCTAGCGCTTGTCTTTCCCATGCCCGTAGCCCTGCTATCTTCACCCTGATATCCATCCCCAGCCTTAACTGGCCTCCTCGTCTTCCCTACATTCCCTCCAGAGCCCACTGCAGCCTCCCCAGTACTCACCCTAAACATTCCAAATGTACTCCTCAGTGACCCCTGGGCAGAAACTCTGAGGGGGACCAGGGCTTGATGCTGACGCCTCAACCCGTGGCCAGAGGACCTTCTGCTGAGCATTGACCTGCGGCAACAGGTGGCTTTTCAGAGGTTGAGATCAGGCAGAGATGGTGCCTGCTTCTGCAGTGGCTGTCCTGACTCATCCTCTGACTGTGACAGGAGAGCAGTCGAAGACATTTGTACCCTCGCTGGTACCTCAAGGGTATCCTTCTCTGTGTGTGTCCTGCTCTCTCAGGAGAGACTGATAATGGCTGATAACGGGGTGCCCTGCAGGTAGGACCAACGCAGGGGATTCAGCCACAGTGAGGGAGTGTGCCCTGTCCCCACAGTTCTACTAGCCTCTCCAAAGATAATCGTTGATATATTTTGTTTGCATAGGTCTTCCTAATTCGCTTGTTTTCATAGTGCGTTTATAACATGCTTGTAAGTATTTGTCCATCAACTCAATTTGTTTCACTTGTACTCCTTATCAGTACCGAGGGAACAAATTTCATCTTTGTGGTTTCAGTAAGTGCTTGGTTTGATGAATTTTCCGAATTCCATATTCCTTGGCAATCACCACCCAAAACAAGATATAGCACATTTCTCTTTGTTTCCCTGTGCTGTTTGCAGGCAAAACCCCTATATCCCTATCTTAGATGTAGGGTAGGGATTCATCTGATTTATTTTCTATTTTACCTGTCAGTTTTGCCTGTTTTAGAATTTTATACAAACAGAAGGACCCATAGGTAGTCTAGCTTCTTCCATTTAGCATCAAGTTTCTGAGAGTCATCTATGTTATTACATGTATAAATGTATTCATTTTTGTTATTATTACTCCATCATACTAACATAACATGAAATTTTTGTCTAGTCACCTGTTGATGGACATTTGGGTTATTTCCAATTCTGACCTATTTGAATAAACCTGCTATGAAGATCCATGCACATGCATTTGTACAATGTGTTTTCATTTTTCATTTGCAAATTTTAGGACTGAAACTACTGAGTTATAGGGCGAGTACACTTTGAACTTCATTAGGAAGTGCCAAACCATTTTCCAAAGCGGTTCTGCTGTTTCTCACCTTTTATCAACAGTGTATAAGAGACCTACCCATTCTGTGTCTCTGCCAGGATTTAGTACTGTCAGATTTCTTATGTTAGCCGTTCTCTTAGGGTCTAGGTATATCTCATTTTGGCTCTCATTTTTATTTCCTTCATGACTAATGATGTTGGGTGTCTTTTCATGTGCTTCTCAGCTATTCCTAAATCCTAAATTTCTTTTGCTGAAGCACCTGTTTGAGAATTTCGCTGCTAATTCATTCTTCCTCATCCTTATACAGCTCACTTGTTTCATTGAACTGAAATCCATGTCACTGAATTTTGTATTTGATGGAGGTTTAGGTTGTCTCAATTTTTGTTTTTATCAACTACACTGAAATGACTAACTAGATACCTCTTTGTGCTAATGAGCCAGTATTTCCAGTGGCTTGGTTTTGAAGGCAAATTGTGGCCATGTCTGCAAAAAACAAAGGACAAGAGTTCCACATATTCACTGGAAAAGACTCAGCTGTTGGAAGCCATTCTGATGCCAGAGTCATAGGTGCCCTTATGACATCACACTCTCTCCTCCTTCACACTTCCTGCCATGGTGGTGGCTAGAGAAGTATAGATCTGAGTATGATGGAGACATCTAGCCTCTAATCATGGGCACTTAAGGGGATTGCAGACCTGAAGGGGTTGAACCAACTACCTGCAAGTCATGGGCATTCGATGTTGTGTAAGAAATAGATGCAGGCAGGGGAAGGTGAATTCCCACAGTTAATCAGGATGCAAGCCCTCTGTCTAGGGTCTCTGGGAAAGCCAAGAGGTTAAGGATGTGGTGAACCTGGCTGAAAACTGGATATCCAGCAGACAGGCAGACACAGGGGATTCAGCCACAGTGAGGGCATGTGCCTGAGTTCTACAGATAACTACCTACCTACGCCTCTTCTCTTTAAAATCTGATTACAGAAAGATGGCCATTTTTGCCAAATCGTTATCGAAGATATTGATGAGACCACATTGTTCAAACACATGGAGCTAGAGAAAAAGCCTCCTCCAAACCCAAAGGTAAGTCAGAGCAGGCCCTCAAGGTTGGAAGAGACCCCGCACCTGCAACATCTCTGACCCATGCCACCCAGTAGTGGTGGTGGTTGTCTTCTCTGTGGCTCATAGAATTGGTTAATCATGAAATTTCTTGTCCAAACTAGGAAACATTTGTGAGTGAAAGGTGTTGCTATTAATCCTTACTCAGGAACAACCCCTGTAAGCCAGGAATTTCCCCGGCCAACAAGGACATAGTCGTCGTATTCAGAGCTGCAATAAATAGAGATGGACTCATCCTGGGCTATCTTCTTCTCCTATTTCCTTACGAGTCTGGGAAGAGGCATGGAGACTTGGATGTAGCAAAGAGAACCCTGCAAAGTGGAAAGCAGACATTTAACATTGGAGTCTGGCATGGTGACGGCTATGTTTGGGGAATGTATGGCCACATAAAGGGAAACCCAAGTCTCAAATTGGGTGGAATGTGGGGGAGTGTGCACATGGGTCCACTTATGTATAGGTAAGCTGAAGTTTAAAAGAAGTTTTAACAAGAAAAAAATGTGTTAAAATAAGTGAAAGTAAGAAGTGTGTGAAAAAGACTCCAAACTGTGTGGAGCAGGGAAACTTTGCCTACTGTGATCTGACAGCAGGAAACAGCAGGTTGTGGATTTGACCTGGAGTCAGAAATAAGAGGGCAGGGCCAGCCAAGGATGCCACGTCTCCGCAGGTGGGAGAGGTCTGAAGGGGTGGGTCATGGATCTCAGTAGCTGGAAGGCCCAGGTGAAACGTGTTAACCCTCTGACCCTGCATCACAGTGTCCTTGCCCTAGACTGGCCAAGAAGGTTTACAAAAAACTGGGTGAGGTAGCTAGGGCAGGTGTACCCCCATTTTGCAGATGGGGACACTGAGGCTCAGAGGTGAAGGTGAGGTGACTATGCCCATTGACCTACGGGTAGCCGAGGTAGGACACCTACCTGGTCTCCTGGGTTAGGTGTGCCCTGCCCAGAACACCTGAACTTTAGAGGAAAGGGCTGTTGTAGAGTACTGGGCCACTTCCTCTCACCTCCTGGGGCTGACGTTTGTGAGGAAAATGTCCTGACCGTTCTTTCTTTTCTTGTAACCTCTCCTCCTTCTCCAAATGAAGCCACCCATTGACAAGGTACTGGCAGCAAAAACGATCCAGGCCTGGTGGCGGGGCACGCTGGGGCGATGCACACTACCGCACGCGGCCCTCAGAGCTTGGATCACCCAGTGCTGGAGGAGGCGGGTGCTGGCCAGGGTGCTGGCCAGGGTGCTGGCGAAGCGGCGGGCCGCGCTGGAGCTCTGCGCACGGCAGCAATGGGCAGCAATGGGCTGCAGTCCTGGTGTGCATGTGGCGTGTCCGCCGGCGTCACTGTCGTCTGCTCAACGCTGTCCGCATCATCCAGGTCTATTGGCGCTGGCGAAGTTGCCATACCCGTGGCTTTTTCCACGGCAGCTACGAGCTCGCAACAAGCCAGCTGAACCTTGAGCTTGACATCTTCCTGGGATCACAGATTTGCCGAATTACGGACTGCATCCCCTTCCCAATAAAGAACTGACCAGATCTGCTCCAACTACGTATCCCTAGGTCTCTATTCTGAAAACGTCCACAAGTATTTGTCTCAGCAAAGGGTCAGGGAAATGAGGACAGGCACCTGTCATCTCAAAGGTCAGCTCTGAGGAGTCAGCCGGCTTGTTTGGGGTCCTGTGGGGAGAAAGATGTGACCGCCCCATGCTGGAGGAGCAGGGCTTGTGACAGATTAGCAATGTCGGCCATAGGTGAGGGGGTCGGGGTTGCAGGGCCACCAAGAAGGCCAGCTCCAGGAAGACTGGTTCATGCCATGGTGTATGTAATGGCGACCCCTGTGCCCGTGCAGTATGGAGACCTGTACCATCCTTAGCTCTTAATCCTCCAGTGTCTTTCCTTAGAGCAGGTTCAGAAGCCCTCCCTGGGTCTACATAACCCTGCATGGTCTTTCTCTGGTTATCTCATCCTCTCTATGTCCTCCCTGGCTGCTCTGCTATTTAGCAGCTATCCCAAGCATGTTCCCACCTGGGAAGTTTGCTCTGCTGCCTGCTCTCCTAGGGCCGTCGGCTTCTAGATGAAGCTCCCGCTCCACGCAGGTTAGTCTGCGCAAAGGTGCCCTCCCCGGCTCCTCAGTCTGCCTTCCTGTTTTCAAAGTCCTCATCCCTACTTGAGCTTGTCTTACCCCATTATCTATTTTCTTTTCCCCTCCAGAGGGCGGCCTGCAGGAAAGCAGGACTCTGGGGTCAATGCTGTGTCCCCAGGACCTATAATGGGGCTTGGCACATAGTGGTTCTCTATGTATCTACACATATGTACAGGTTCAGTAGTCCTTATCTGAAATGCTTAGAAGCAGAATAGCTTCAGATATCAGATGTCGGAATATTTGCTTTTTACTTACATATTCAGCATCCCTTGTCTGAAAATCAAAATCCAGAATTCTCCAATCAGCATTGTCTCTGAGCTTCATTTTGGCACACAAAAAACTTCCAACTTAGGAGCATTTTGGGTTTTGAATTTTTAGATTAGAGGTACTCAATCTGTATATATTTAGATATCCAAATTACCCAGTTCAGAGCAGACCTCCCACATCTGACTCTTAGAGCCCGGGAGGCAACGTTCCTCTCCCTTAGTTATTCCCGGGCAGGTACCAGGACACTAGGGACCACTTCTGCAGCTTAGAACTCGCCACGTTATCCAAACCAGCCAACTGTAAATGCTTTACCCTGCCCTGCCTTGCCTTTCCTTCAGAAACTCAATTAAGACCATGAGTTCAGATCTCCCCTTGCTCCTTCCTCTGCCACCTGTGACCAAAACCTGGAACCTCCCTTGTCACCTGCATAGCATACCACCCACCGTAAGAACCAGGACGTGGGAGTGTAATAAACTTTGTTTCCTTGAGTTTCTTCTTGTCTCCACTTGTGGCCACACCTGATTCATTTAAAAAAAAACAAAAACAAAAACAGGAAGTATGTGTGTGTATGTGTGTGTGTGTGTGTGTGTGTGTGTGTGTGTGTGTGTGTGTGGTCTGTAAGTTTGAAGTGTTCTTCATGTAACATGAGACTAACCATTTTCAGATCAACCACATAAGATTAACCACTAAGCTAAAATTAACAATTTGGTGGTATTTAGCACATTCACAATGTTAAGCAACCACCATCTCCGTAAAGTTCTCACACATTTTTATCACAATAAAAGAAAATCCCATTGATATGGTTTGGCTGTGTGTCCCCACCCAAATCTCACCTTGCAGCTCCCATAATTTCCACGTTATGAGAGGGACCTGATGGGGGATGACTGAATCATGGGGGCGGGTCTTTCTCGTGCTGTTCTCATGATAGTAAATGGGTCTCACAAGATCTGAGGGTTTTAAAAATGGGAGTTTCTCTGCACAAGCTCTCTCTTTGCCTACCATCCACATGAGATGTGATTCGCTTCTCCTTCTGCCATAATTGTGAGGCCTCCCCAGCCATGTGGAACTGTAAGTCCAACAAACCTCTTTCTTTTATAAATTGCCCAGTATCAGGCATGTGTTTATCAGCAGAGTGAAAATGAAATAATACACCCACATTCATTAAACTACCATTTTCCATTGTCCCCAGCCCCTGGCAACCCCCAATCTGCCTCTGTCTCCATGAATTTACCTATTCGAGATTTTTCACGTACGTAGAATTATACAATATTTTGTGTCAGGCCTCTTTCACTGAACATAACGTTTCCAAGTTTCATCCATGTTGTAACATACATTGTTGCTTTTTATCCTGAGTAATATTCCATTGTATGGCTATGCTATACTTTGTTTATCCATTCATCATTGATGGACATTTGGATTTTTGCACCTTTGGCTCTCGTGAATAAAGCCATTGTGAATATCTAGCAGCTACATCATGTTACATTCCCACCAGCAAGGTACAAGGGTTCAGATTTTTGTACATCCTTGCCAACATTCACTATTTTCTCTTTTTAAAAAAATTATAACCCTTCTAGTTGGTGTGATGTGATACTTCATTGTGGGCTTGATTTGCGTTTTCCTAAGAGCTGATGATACTGAGTGAGGTGCATGGTCTCCATTTGAATACCATCTTTGGGCAAATGTAACTTAAGTCCCTTGAAATAATTTTACTTGGGTAGTGATTGTCTTTTTGTTGTTTTAATACATATTTATCTGATGAATTAATACACGATTCACAATTCTATCCAGATCTTAGATCTGTGGCTCCCGCACAGTTGAAATCCTGCTGCCTAGAAACAACCGTCCCACCATCCCCGGATGATTTTCTCAGCCAGTCACCCTAGATCCCTCACACCCAATGGGCACATGGTTCTCAGCCTCAGTCTCTCTGTGTTATCGTTTCTCTCTGGCAGTGTTCCCAAGTGTGTGAGTGAGCGCATCCATGTGCACAGCGGGATGGGGCAGGGTCTATTGTCTCTCTATTAATATACACACAAGACCAGAACATTCCTGTAATGCAGAGAACTATAAGGAAAGGGAATCTGCTGTGGATAAATCAGCTCACACCTAGAATCATGGGTACATGCTGCTTCATGGGTGCATGCTGCTCTCTTTCTCTGTGGGGTTTTGCCTGTCTCTGTCTCTGCCTACCTCTCGTAATGTTGTCTTTTATTCTAATTGTCTCTTCTGCTCCTCAGTATCTTTCCCCATTGGTTTCTGCTTCCCCCTGTCTGCTCTCTGCTAATGTCATGTCTCCTTCTACCTCTTTGGCTCACTGGATTTTCTGGATCTATAAATGGCCGGTCCTCAGACAATCCTCAGACAATCAATTTGCTTTTCTAAATCTTGATTACCCCTTGTCCACACTAGACCCGCAATCATGGGATGAAGAAGCCTTAGAGAAGGCACCAAGATGGTTGCTCCTGGATGATGGAGGTATGACTCACTGGGGCTTAGCCAGGATGTTCAAGTGCTTAGAGGAACATCAGAACACTTAATGCATATGATTGGTTCAGGGCTGAGCAAAAGACCCAAACCAGGTCAATAAGCCTCAGCTCTGGTGCTGTCTTGGAACTACTTGTTTTGCTAACTACAGGGATTATGTAAGCAGAGCTGCTGGGGGCGACACACAGAAAAAGCTTGCTGAGAATGAAGCCAACCGACAAGAGTACAGCCAAGGAATGGAGGGGGAGGGACTAAGCTTCACGAGGCCTGAAGCTTGCCTAGCTGTCCTATGGGAAATTTTAATTTTGTGAGTCAAGACACCCCCATTTCCACTCAAGTCAGTTTTCCAGGTCATATCTAAAGAGTAGGACACCTCATTGGATTAACAAAACAAAGAGGGTTTAATATCATGTGAGCAACGTTTCAGGAAATGGTTTTCAAACACTGGTTTTTGAATCAGAAACTTGACAGAAGCTGTGACTAGGGAGTTCTTGACAGTAAATGTGGAACTGTCTCTGAATTAATACACACAGAAGACCAGAACATTCCTGTAATGCAGAGAACTATAACGAAAGGGAATCTGCTGTGGATAAATCAGCTCACACTAGAATCAGAATGGCCAGAGGTGTAAATCGAACATGTGTTGGTCACAGCTCTGACCTGTATATAGGTCACAGCCCAGATTACTGGCCCCTACCTAGCATCCACTGGAACCACTGGGGTAGAGCATAGGTATATCAGGATGAGGGTGGCTGTGAGTGACAGCACAACCAAAGGAACAGTGGTTTCAATAAATGGGAAGATTCTTTTCTCTTTCCCATGTAAGTCCGGTATAGGTGATCCAGACCTGACATGGCACTCCACAGGGTGAGGAATCCTGGCTCCTCTCTTGTGTTTTTCTGCTATGTATTGCCTCCATTTCCAAGGTCATTGTTGATTCAAAAATGGTTGCTTCAAACTTAACAATTACATTCACAATCCAGCCAGCAACAAGGAAGAAAGAACAAAAGCGAGGTGTACTCTTATCCCTGATATTACACATGCCACTTTTCCCACAGCCCAGAAGAACATAAAAGATCTGAACAAAGGAGAGACATACTATATTTATGGACAGAATTTCTTAACATTGTAAAATTGTCATTTGTCTCCATGGTAATCTATTAAACTCACATTCCAATAAAATAAAATTAAGGTCAATTCTAATCAAAATCTCATCATGACGTATGAGAACTTGACAAATAAATGCAAAAAAAACATATTACAGAATTAATTTTCACAATTAGTTAAATCAGTTTTGAAAACAGAATAGAAAAATGTTCACAGACACTAAAATGTGTTACAAAATGATTAGTGTGAAGTTGAGGCACTGGCTACTAAGAATCTAAGTGGGAAATAAATATTTATTTACAAATTTGTTGTGTTCACCCCATCCTCCTCCTTGATGCATATAACCAGGCAAGAGTTCCGTCCCCACGTTGGCAGAAGATAGGTTTATTTACTGGATAAGTTGAACCAGAGAGCATCTGGATGCAGGGAGTGCAGGCATAGCTGGCGGCAGTGATGAAGCACCATACCAAAACCCAAGGGAGTACGCCAAAGTGGACAGGTGAAATAGAGACACCTCCAGCCCTCTCTAGTCAGCTCCCCAAAGGCTTGCAGACAGGTTTCATTATCCTACTCCCTTACCCAAGATTCTGGGATTTCTATCTGAGAAAACTGAGACAAAAATAAAAGCAGAAGGGAAGGGCTTAAAAGAAATATTAGAGACAGGAGAAAAGATTAAAAATCACGCATAGGAGAATTGCTTGAACCCAGGACGTAGAGGTTGCAGTGAGCTGAGATCACCCCACTGCCCTCCAGCCTGGTGAGAGAGCAAGACTCTGTCTCAAAAAAAAAAAAAAATCACACACAAGCCAGGTGTGGTAGCTCATGCCTGTAATCCCAGCACTTTGGGAGGCTGAGGTAGGCAGATCACTTGAGGTCAGGAGTTCGAGACCAGCCTGGCCAAAATGGCGAAACCCCCCACTCAACTAAAAATACAACAAATTACCCGGGTGTGGTGGCAGGTGCCTGTAATCCCAGCTACTCAGGAGGCTGAGGCAGGAAGATCACTTGAGCCTGGGAGGCGGAGGTAGCAGTGAGCCGAGATCACGTCACTGTTCTCCAGCCTGGGAGAGGGACTCTGTCTCAAACACACACACACACACACACACACACACACGCACACACACACGCACACACTCCAACAGCTATCATGAGTATTCTTAGACATACAAGAGATAATAAATCAATGAAACAAGCATAGTGTGCTATAAAGAAAAGAATATTCATGGGATGGAAATGACTCTACAAGATGTAGAAAATCTACCAGAGAGTAGATTAAAAAGTATAAGATGGCAAACATAAATGGTCAAGCCTCTTAAAGCCCAGCCTAGAACTTGCACACTGTCATTCTACACTATTCCATTGGCCAAAGCAAGTCATATAGTCAAACTCAAGGCACAGGAAGACATACGCCATCTCCTTACAGGGAGAAACTGACACAAAAAGGTAGAATATAGTGTAGAAAATATTAGAAACTTAGAGGATCAATCTACGATTTGACAAATAGGATTTCTAAATGTAGAAAACTGAAAAAATTGAGGGGTAGGAATTATCGAAAAAACAAATACAACAAAGTTTCCCAGTAAATGACATGAATTTTAAATTAAAAGGTTAAACCAGCGCCCAAAACAATGAATGGTTATTAAAACCAAAACACATCTCTAGGTATATCATCTTGTAGTTTCAGAACATCAGGGAAAAAAGAAGATCCTAAAAGCTTCCAGATGGGAAAAAAAAAAAAATTGGTCACATCCCACAAACAAAGGAATCAGAATGATAAAAGACATTGTATTAGTCAGTTCTTGCACTGCTATAAAGAAATAAATACCTTTAAAAAAAAAAAAAAGATAAATACCTGAGACTAGGTAATTTATAAAGAAAAGAGGTTTAATTGGCTTACAGTTCTGCAGGCTGTCCAGGAAGCATGGCTGCTTCTGAGGAGGCCTTGGAAACTTACAAACATTGCAGAAGGTGAAGGGGAAGCTGGCATATCTTACATCAGCAGGAGGAAGAGAGAGAGAGGGAGGGACAGGTGGTGCACACTTCTAAACAACCAGATCTCACAACAACTCACTCACTCACTACTGCCATGACAACACCAAAGGGGATGGTGTTATACCTTGAGAAACCACTCCTTTAATCCCATCACCTCCCACCACACCGCGCCTCCAACACTGGGGATTACAATTCAACATGAGATTTGGGCAGGGACACAGATTGAAACCTCTAACAGAAAGTGGAACCAATTCCTCAATATTTTGAGGGAAAAATAATTTTCAAGCCTGGGCAACATGGTGAAATCCCATCTCTACAAAAAATTAGCCAGGCACAGTGGCACATGCCTGTAGTCCCAGTTACTTCAGAGGCCAAGGTGGGAGAATTGCTTGAGTTCACTGAGCCTGGGAGGTTGAGGTTCCGGTGAGCTTTGATTGTGCCCTAGCACTCCAGCCTGGGTGACAGAGTGAGATCCTCTCTCAAAAAAAAAAAAAAAAAAAAGGGAAAGAAAGAGAAGAAAAGAAAAGGGAACAAAAAATAATTTTCTATCTAGAATGTAATGCCCTCTTTTTTCCCAGCTGCTCGCACAATCACCTAAGTTCTATTTCCTATAGTGAATTCCTTACCGCATAGCATCCACAGTGATTCTGCATCCCCAGTAAAACTGCCTGCTACACGTGGGATCCAGAAAGTAGGAGAGTCCTCACAGGGGAGAGGGGAAGGAAATTCCTAGGATGCTGGTGAGAGGGTACCCCAGAAGAATGACCAAGCAGCAGGCTGGAAGAGCAGCTACCCAGATTACAGAGTGGTGCAGGGCTTCATGAAAAAAGCAAAGTTGACTGATTATCGGAGTTTGGGTGGAAAGTTGGGGATAAATCAATACAAACCATGGCAATCAATAGCTCCAGGAAAAGTGGACAGGAAATGCATGAAAGGCTGTCATAGCAATATGCCATGTTGCTAAGCATGGCCAGGATATATAATCAGTGATGGAAGCACTGAACACTTACTGAACCAAAAACTATGATGCTATAATCATATTGAGAGAAGAGCAGAAGGATGGGAACAGGTAAATTTCCACTTCATGAAAAGAAGTCAAGAGGTAATATCTAAAAGAGAAAGTAAAGAATTTTCAATATAGCATGTTATAGAGGTAAATCATAGGAGAAATATACTGAAGAGTTAAAAATAGTTGTCTCAGCGATGGGAGATTCTTTTGGGAGAGAATAAGGCAGGAAATGAATACTGTTCTTTTTTATTAATTATAATTTTTATAATTAGTTTATAGTCATAATATATTTATAATTTTTATACATGCTAGATGATTCATAATTTTTATAATTAATTTATAAGTTTTTTTAAACAATGTACATGTTCTTTTTTGTTGTTCGTTTTTGGTTTTGGTTTTTAACTTTTATTTTAGGTTCAGGGGTACATGTGCAGGTTTGTTATGTAGGTAAACTCGTGTCACAGGAGTTTGTTGTACAAATTATTTCATCACCCAGGTACTAAGCCTAGTACTTACTAGTTACTTTTCTACTCCTCTCCCTCCTCCCACCCTCCACCCTCAAGTGGTTCCCGGTGTCTCTTGTTCCCCTTTGTGTCTGTCAGTTATCATTATTTAGTTCCCACTTCTAAGCGAGAATATACAGTACTTGGTTTTCTGTTCCTGCATTGGTTTACAAAGGATAATGGCTTCGAACTCTATCCATGTTCCCACAAAAGCCATGAGCTCATTCTTCTATATGGCTGCATAGTATTCCATGGTGTCTATGTAGCACATATTCTTTATCCAATCTGTCATTGCTGGGCATTTAGGTTGATTCCACGTCTTTTCTATTGTGAATAGCACTGCAGTGAATATTTGTATGCATGTGTCTTTATAGTAAAATGATTTATTTTCCTCTGGGTATATACCAGTAACGGGCAGTAATGGGATTGTTGGGTTGAATGGTAGTTCTCATTTTAGCTTTTTGAGGAATCACCACACTGCTTTCCATAATGGTTAAACTAATTTACACTCCCACCAAGAGTGTATAAGTGTTCCCTTTTATCCACAACCTTACCAGTATCTGTTATTTTTTTAATAGTAGCCATTCTGGCTGGTGTAAAATGGTATCTAATTGTGGCTTTGATTTGCATTTCTCTAATGATCAGTGATATTGCTCTTTTTTTCATATGCTTGTTGGCCACATGTATGTCTTCTTTTGAGAAATGTCTGTTCGTGTCCTTTGCCCACTTTTCAATGGGGTTGTTTGTTTTTTCTTGTAAAATTGTTTAAGTTTCTTATACATTCTGGATATTAGACCTTTGCCAGATGCATAGTTTGCAAATATTTAATCCCATAGTATAGGTGCCTGTTTACTCTGTTGATAGTTTTCCTTGCTGTACAGAAGTTCTTTCTTTAATTTAATTAGACGCCATTTGTCAATTTTTGCTTTTGTTGCAATTGCTTTCAGGGTCTTCATCATGAAATCTTTGCCCATTCCTACATCTAGAATAGTATTGCCTAGGTTGTCTCCCAGAGTTTTTATAGTTTTTGGTTTTACATCTAAGTCTTTAATCCATCTTGAGTTGATTTTTGTATACGGCATAAGGAAGGGGTCCAGCTTCAATCTTCTGCATATGGCTTGCCAGTTATCCCAATGCCATTTATTGAATGAGGAGTCCTTTCCCCATCGCTTGTTTTCACCAGCTTTCTCAAAGATCAGATGCTTGTAGGTGTGCGGCCTTATTTCTGGGCTCACTATTCTGTTCCATTGGTCTATGTGTCTGTTTCTGTTCCACTACCATGCTGTTGTGGTTACTGTAGTCCTGCAGTACAGCTTGAAGTTGAGTAATGTGGTGCCTCCAGCTTTGTTGTTTTTGCTTAGGATTGCCTTGGCTGTTGGAGCTCTTTTTTGGTTCCATATGAGTTTTAAAATAGTTCTTTCTAGTCCTGTGAAGAATGTCATTGCTAGTTTGATAGGAATAATATTGAACCTTTAAATTGTTTTTGGCAGTATGACCATTTTAATGATATTGATTTCTCCCTATTCATGAGCACGAGATGTTTTTCCACTTGTTTGTGTCATCTCTGATTTCTTTGAGCAGTGTTTTGTAATCCTCACTGTAGGGATCTTTCACCTCCCTTATTAGCTGTATTCCTAGGTTTTATTCTTTTTGTGGCAATTGTGAATGAGATTGTGAATAATTTGGCTGTCAGCTTGAGTGTTGTTAGTGTATAGGAATGCTAGTGATTTTTTATGTTGATTTTGTATCCTGAGACATTGCTGAAGTTATTTATCAGTTGAAGGAGCTTTTGGGCCAAGACTATGGATTTTTCTAGATATAGGATCATGTCATCTGCCCACAGGGATAGTTTGACCTTCTCTCTTCCCATTTGGATGCCCTTTATTTCTTTTTCTTGGCTGATTACTCTAGCCAAGACTTCCAGTACCATGTTGAGTAGGAGTGGTGAGACAGGGCATTCTTGTCTTGTGCCGGTACTCAAGGGGAATGCTGTCAGCTTTTGTCCATTCAGTACGATGTTGGCTGTGGGTTTATCATACATGGTTCTTATTTTGAAGTATGTCCCTTCAGTACCTAGTTTATTGAGAGTTTTTGACATGAAGAGATCTTGAATTTTATCAAAAGCCTTTCCTGCATCTACTAAGATAATCATGTGCTTTTTGTTTGTAGTTATGTTTATGTGATGAATGACATTTTATTTTATTTATTT
>PVKP010046637.1:0-15469 GCA_004027715.1 Plecturocebus donacophilus | reverse complement strand
TTCCCCTCTCTCTTTCTCCTTCTGAAAAAAAAAAAAAAGTAACGGCAATTATACAAAATTATAATAATACAAAAATAAAATTACAACATAATATTTAACAATAATAATACAAATAATATTCAATACAAAATAGAATAATACAAAACCTTAGATATTAGAAAGTGAACACAGTTACAGATACTGAAAATATAGCACATTTCATGATATTAACATGTAATATTTTAAACTTTAAGAAAATTTTGATCACAGGACATAATTTCGTAACAAGATATTAATCACAAAAATTGACTTACAAATAGAAAACTCGTATTATTTGAAGAAATTGTAAGAAAAAAATTGCTAAAGAATTACCTTCCAAAAAACGCTTTTGGCTTCTTGTAATTCAGTTGTTTAAATTTCAAGAGATACATAATTTGTAGGGAGAAATTAACAATTTCTAATCATATATGAAAGTGAAAAACTTTCAAAATTATTTTATGAACAAGACATAATCCTATAATAAAACAAAAGTCAATAATGGTTTAATTTCTTTTATGAAATGAGAATAAAAATTCATAAATTAAATGTCGTCCATTGCTATTAAGAAAAGAAAACTTGTAATCCCAGCACTTTGGGAGGCCGAGGTGAGCAGATCACAAGGTCAAGAGATCGAGACCATCCTGGCCAACATAGTGAAACCCTGTTTCTACTAAAAATACAAAAATTATCTGGGCATGGTGGTGCACCTGTAGTCCCAGCTACTCAGGAGGCTGAGGCAGGAGAATCACTTGAACCTGGGAGGCAGAGGCTGCAGTGAGCTAAGATTATGCCACTGCACTCCAGCCTGGCCACAGAGTCTCTGTCTCAAAAAAGAAAACGAGAGAGACAGAGAGAAAGAAGAAAAGAATAGTATACCACATGCAGTTAGGCATTTCTCAAGAATGTAAGAGCCATGTAATGTTAGAAATTCTATTAATACAATCCAAGAGTAAGTGAGGCAGATAAAATTTTAGTTGATGCCTCAGTGACATCTCATAAAATGCCATTTGTTGATAAAATTTCTTGGTAAAAATTTAATAAAAAGTGATATAATATCATTTATCACAAATGAATTGTTCAGTATTACATGTGATGGTAAAATACAAAAAGGATTTCCATTAAAGTTGGAAGAGTATAAGGATACTACAGTACCACTGCCATCTAACAATGTCACGTACATTCTAGCTACACAACAATGAAGAATGGATTAAAATGGACTGTGGGATAGCTATGTAATGAAACACTATGCAGCATTGATTTTCAAATGAGGTGACTGTGAGGTGATTGTGTCCTCTATGGGAGGTTTGGCAATGTCTCAGATATTTTTGGTTGTAAAGATGAGGGTACTATAGACGTCTAGTGCATAGAGGCCAGGCATGACACAGGGTATCTTACAATGCCCAGGACTGTCTGCCATAACAAGAAATAATTACCAGTGGGTACTCTTGAACAGCCATAAGCACCTGAGATTCAACCTGTGCAGAATAGAGCTCATACTATATGACAGGTACCACACTAAATATGTAATTTAATCTTATTTAATCCTCACAAACCCTCTTTAAATCAAGTACTATCATTATACTTTTCTCACACACTAAGTCATTGAGACATGGTGAGATTTCTATAACTTGTTCAAGGTCACATAGATATTGATAGGGACAAATTTGAAGGCAGGCATTCTGGCTTCTTTCTTTTACTTTTTCTGTTGTGCTAGCTTGCTAATATTAAGTGACCAAAGTAGGATTCAAAATTACACACACACACACACACACACACACAGATTCATCCCAATTTTGTAAAACGCTATATATAGTTAAATAAAAGTAATATATCTTGGTTTTTAGTAGTAATCTTCCATGATGGGATTTCTAAAGTGTTTTAATGAACACATATTATTTTGTAATCAGATACAACAAAAATCCAGTAAGGCATATAAAAGGATCAATGGAGCTAAATGCATTTTGGTATTCTCTTATAAAAATTCAAAGCCTGAATTGAGAATCATGCTGCCTTTGCATTTATATGCATCAGAAAAATGTATATGCACTATAATCTCTTAGGGTACAGAAATCCTGACTAAAACCGTTGGGCTTAAACAGAGAAATGAGTTGGTTCATGTGACTGAAAAGTCTTAGAGAAAGGGCTGTGTTAGCTTCAGGCAAGGCTTGATCTTGCAGCACAAAGTGTTTGACCCAGACCCAGTTTCTCTGTCTCTCTCTGCAATGCTTGACTTTGTTTCCTTAGTTCTGGCTCCACTGTAAGCAGGCTCTCTCCTCTCTCTCTTTCATATCCATCAGGAAAAGCAAGTCTCTTGTCCGGCATCCCTTGAAGCCATCTAGATCTTCCCTCTGACTGGACCACTTTACATCACATGAATGTCCTGATTGGCCTGGCCTTGGTTTTGGGTCTCACTTCTGGAACTAGGGGTGAACTCAGCTTTCCTGGTGTCCTCTCATTCCTCAAATAGAAGATGGGTCCATTGGGAAATGCAGCAATTTACATGCGTTGGGGAAATGAATGTTGAAGATTGAACCAACCCAGGTCCACTACTCTAAGGGGTGAGAGGAATAGGACTAAATGCTATTAAATATCTACTTTGGTACATTCATTATCTAATATCATAGACAACAGGTACACTGTGTTAAGAGTAAGGAGAGGTCACTGAAGGATGTAGTTATAAGGGAAGCTTCCCAGGCGGTGATGACACTAGAGGAAACTCTTCAGGGACAGATCAGAGTTGGATTGGCAGGCAGAGGAGGGCTGTGTCTGGGTATGTAAGTGTAGCACAGCAAGACCAGGCAGTGTGTAGGAGAAGTGCCTGCCTGGGACCCAGAATAGCTGCAGCAAGGAGCTGCAGTGTGAGGAAAGGGCTTGGCATGAGAAGGTGGTTTTCTAAATCTGGGTGCTGTCACCCCTTATTTCTATCTGGAGAAGAGTACTCATGGGTTGCTTTTGTGTGAAGAATACTCACAGGATGCCTTTGTGTGAATATTAAGGCTAGTTGTTAATATTTTATATTGCAAGGCCTTTGTTTTTCCAGCCTCATTTTCCACATCTGTCAAATGGATAAAATAGCATACCCGCAGGATTGGCACGCTGATTAGATAAGATTGTCTCTTACGGTCTGCTGTAAGCTGTCATTAGGAGATAAATATATATATCTTCTAATGACAGCTGTACATCCTAATGACAGTACTATATATATATATGTATACACACACACACACTCAGAGAGAGAGAGAGAGAGTATTGGAATGAGCCCATGACTGCTGCAGAGTGTGAGAGGGAAGTGGGGCACACTGAGGTTTTAAAAGTGAGAGGAATCCCTGGATCCCCTCTTACCCCCAGATGCACTGCCCTGCCTTCCTGGGACCTCGAAGACTTCCCCATTTCCCTGTGGCACAGCTGACTCATGTGACCATCAGGGTGGGGCTAGCAAGAGAAGACAGAGGCTCCGATGGCAGGGGAGCCCAGAGAGCTTCAGCAGAGGAGGGGTCGGGAGCGCCCAGGGAGGAGACAGAATGACTTCTTGGGTCGAGTCTGCCAGAGACCATAAAAACCTCAATGTATGAAATTAGCTTGATTCTGTAAAATAGTTACATCAAGGCGGCTGTCAGGAAATCAATAGCACGCTGTAATTATGTCCATAAACATGCTGAAGAAGCGGGAGAGGTCAGTGGCAAAGGAAGGGGGTGGCCACTGCAAGGCCTTCGAAGACATGAGTCATGAAGCTGTGGGCGGTGGAGCCACCCCAGAGGGAGCCAGCTCCTCTCTTCTGCCACCGATTAATCCAGGGAGAAGGAAGTTCAATTTGGCAAACATTTATTGAGCATTTACTTTAGTCCGGGCACCGGGGGCGGCAGCAGTGGGTAGGCGTTGGGCTAGTGAGCCAACCCTCTTAAAGTAAATCGTACTTTGCAAATACGCCGAGTGGGAAGTTACTGGAATTGACACAGGGTTAGTAAATATAGACCTGTTAGGGAACAAGAAGAGAGGAATTTGCCCACACTTCTTCATGTTTGGATTTACAAAACAGCTGATTCTGCTCTGAGGATGGTGCCTGCAATTCCAGTGGCTGATATATGACCCATTTGCACCAGAGCTCTTCCCTTAAAATTCAAATAGTTTGGAGAAGAAGGATGGAAACTCACAATTTCTGAGCACACAGTAGTTCTATGCTTTACTTGTATTATTTCATCTTCTCAAAAATGTGAGCTGGAAATTTTAATCTTCCATTTTATAGATCAAAAAACCAAGGCTCAATATAAAGAGGTGATATTCCAACATCGTATTGATAGTAACTGGAAATGTATGTGTGATTCCTACTTTAGTCTGAATTGCATTAGTTAAATTGTCACAGTGGTGATTAGGACAAGCTCCTGGCTGATACTGATTTTGCTGAGAAAATTGAAATATTGGAAGCAGAGGGGTTTGTGTGTTGGGGGACACTGGAGAGAGAAGGAACAGGGTAAATTTGAGCTGGGGAAAACAGGGGAGAAGGGCAGGCAGCCCTGGATGAGCCTTGGGTGAACTGGCTGGAGAGGGGACAGGAATCTTGGCAGCGGGAGGACAGGAGGCAAACGAGAAGCAGTACACTGGTACTGTTGCCCTTCAGCCTGGGGCAGGGTGAGGGTCTCAAGACATCCACATCTAATGTCTGACGTGGACCAGCTGTGTCTGGTGAGATTTTACTCTTGCCCGTGTGATGTCCCCCTAAAGTATTCTTGATAAGACTTCTTTTCCAGAATTTTCAGGAAATGTGTATGTTTTTACAAATGCTGAGAAAAATTAGTTGAGAAACTGGGTAAATAGTAAAAAGTTATACAGGTCTCCTTCAAGAATGATTGAAGCTTAACAGTCAACATAAAGATGTTACTGCTTTGAAAGAATCTACTGAGATGAAGTGGAAAACAAGAACAAGACATGTTGACCCTAGGAGTTAAAAGCTCAAGGTCAGAGTTTCCAGGACCTGGACAGGAGCAGGTGGGAGAGTATCTGTCAATCTAGACAGGTGCTTGTAGGCTTTGCAATGTGAGAAGAGTGAGTTCATTGCCCTGTGTGCTGCTATTGGTGAGTGCTTCTTGCAGATAAAATAAATATTAGTAAGGTGATACACGTGGATAACTTTATACAAATTCTGTGGGTGGTGTTTCAGGAAATAATATGTTTTGGAAGTGAAATAAGTCATTAAATTGGCAATTTCAGCATGTGATTCTGTGTGGTGCTGTTAGGAGCACTTGCTAGGAGATCCAAAAGTTATTACATTACTTCCCAAAATGTTTATGGCTTGAATATTTGCTGTAAGTTACATTACAGTTATTTGCAAATACTTTAACAGAAATGCAAAGAGAAGATTTCGATGTTGTGGGAATACTACACCATTAAAGTGGAAACTGATTTAAAAATCTAAATTAGCAAAAGCAGTAATGAATTTGAAGACAAAACCAAAGTCAGATCAGGCAGACAAAATGCTTTAGCCATTAAAAAGGAAATGAGATTATGTAAAGCATCATAGATCTTAATGCTAGCTTGAAGTTCCTTTTGGACACAATCTTATCAATTTGAAAATCGTCAGAACAAAACGAAAGGCATTTTCTGTCCAGAATATTTGTTACACATATGAAAACATCAAAACTTTTGGGTAAGGCAATTAATGCATTATGTGTTTTAATATTTCATTTTGAGAATTTAAATGAGCATTTAAATATTAAATGTTATGCTATTATTTTTAAATTTTTAAGTGACTTTTATTTGGCATTCATTTTCTGCTAATACTCCCTTCCCTTCTTTTAATGTTTTTGATCATCAAACATCTCTATCGGGGAGAGATCATTTTTACATATTGAAGTTTATACTCTTCAATTATATAATCTTGAAGTATTTACTTATTGCAGTATATGATCTTGTCATAAAATATTTTTATAATAACAACCATTTATGATGATAAAAAAACATTTATGATGTTTTTAATAAAAACTTCTGTGATGACCTGAAAATGATTCACTGTTTATTATTGTATTCACTCATTATTATTTAAAAACACACAGATGAAGTGTTAGGAAAACTAGGGATAACTTATGAATGGGGGGTGCTCTCCAAAATTACCGAGAATTCTGATGTCTTGTTTTGAAACTGTGTAGATGACTGTCTGTTGGTAATTAGGAAACTCTACCCTGGAGGCTCGGGGCATCCCTGTACCTGTTAAGTTCTCCTCTTCTGGGGCTGGCCCTGACTCAAACCAGCCATCAACATTGCAATATCAGAAAAGCACACAGGCAAAGGGGAGGACTGGGTAAAGCATGAGATGTAATATGGTGCTGCTGGTGAAAGTATTTATCATTAAAAAGAGCAGTTCTGACAATGGCATTTAGAAGTGGGTCAGCCCCAGAAGTCTGGCTTCATCTGGCCTGAGAGTTGCTGACTTTCCTATAATCAGTGTGGATCTGATTCCGTTTCTCAACTTCACAGCCCCACCTGGGGTACCCTGGGGTCAGTGAGTTCTAGGCTGATGTGCTGGGTGAAGTGACATTTCTGTGGTCCCTTCCTCTTGCCACTTTTGCAATGCTGTGGCATCTGAACATCCTCCCAGCCCCTTTTTGGTATGGGTTTCTGTTCTCTGGATCCCCAGCCCAACTTATCATCCACTTCTTGGGACTTTATTTGTTTTGTGATCTTTTAGAAACATAATCAGAACTTGGTGGGATTAATTACAACAAGACTTTTTTTTAAAAAACCAGATACATAATAGGATTAATAATAGCTGATAAAGGAGCATAGGCCTTAATAGCCGATAGTGTTGCAACACTTAATTATGCTCCTATAAAGCTGATAATAGCTTAAGTGCGTGCTAGTGGGTGGGGTGGTGTCACCTCCTCAATGGTGCCTCTAGAAGAATTGAAACCTGGAAATAAGTGGCAGACGATGTTAGTCACCTATTCAGGTGTGATTCCACCTTCCTCCCACTAATGGAACGTAGATCTTATTCCAGAAATGGCTTCAAGGAGCCCTGCCTTTTGCAGGGGAAGAAAGCTGATCAGATGAAGCCAGTCAGTGCAATCCCATTTCTTTGGCCAGGACGGATCAGGCATGAGTCGGTCATCCTGCTGTAGCTAATGATAAGTAAAAGAAAGTTTACTGGGCAGAAGGTGTCTGTAACCATCTTTTTTGGTCTCATAAAATGGGGATACACTTTATTTTCCTTCCGATTCAGCTATGTGAGGAAGAGATGCCTGGAACCACCCACTGCAGCCATTATGTGGCCTAGAGGGGAGCTGTCAACTTGCCAGGATGCAGAACAGAACGTTGGGAAGAACTTGAGGCCTGGGTGACCTCTTTGCCTGGCTTTTTTGATAGCCTGGAGCTACTCCATCCTTATAAACTGTTCTGTTATAAAGACACATGCACACGTGTGTTCATTGCAGCCCTGTGTACAATAGCAAAGACCTGGAACCAATCCAAATGCCCACTGATGATAGACTGGACAAAGAAAATGTGGCACATATACACTGTGGAATACTATGCAGCCATAAAAAACGATGAGTTGTGTCCTTTGTAGGGACTTGGATGAATCTGGAAACCATCATTCTCAGCAAAATGCCACAAGAACAGAAAACCAAACTCCGCATGTTTTCATTCATAGGCGGGTGTTGAACAATGAGAACATGTGGACTCAGGGAGAGGAGCATCTCACACACTGGGGTCAGTTGGGGCGGCTATGGGAGGGACAGTAGGGGGTGGGGAGGGTGGAGAGGGATAACATGGGGAAAAATGCTGGATACAGATGAAGGGGGAATAGAGGCAGCAAACCACCTGGTTATGTATGCACCTATGCAACAACCCTGCACAATCTGCACATGTACCCCAGAGCCTAAAGTACAATAAAAAGAAAAGAGAGAGACTTCTGTGTTTCAGATAGCATGGAACACTTCTGCCTGTCTCTTGTACTTGGCAGTGAAAAGCGTCTTGGATATAGATAGCCTTTGCCCTACCATGAGGTAAACTTTGTGGTATAACATGCAGAAGGACTTCTGAAAAGTTAAAAAGTCTATAAATTGAAGCTATTTATCTTTACCCCTCCCCCTAACGCATAATACCAAATGATGCAACTCTATGCCTTGAGACTGACTAGACAGGGAAATACTGGGAGGCAGGAGATCTTAACAAGGTTTGTCAATCCACACCCCATAGCTGTCTCGCTGCTTTGACGTCCTGTGAGGCTGACTCAGCCCTCATTGGAAAGAGTGCAAGAAGAGGAGGTAGCTTGCGATGGTTGCCAGACCTGGCTTTAGATTTATCTCTGCAAATAATTTGCCGTGAGACCCCAGACAAATTAAGCAGTCTCTCTAGCCACAGATGCCTCTCCTAGAGGCTGGAGGTCATAGTGTACATCTCTCTCAGGATCCTTTCCAGGATCAGATGGGCAAGCCTGTAGATTTCAAACTACATGCCAAGAAAGTGATGGTGATGTTCATGATGATACTGATAAAGATGACTTTGCTCCATCTGGCTGTCAGTATGATTCTAAAATTAATGCAACTTGGGGAGAGCAGCCGGTGGACAGAAAAAGGTAACAGAACAGGTGGGAAATCTGTGAACCCTGAGGTCTGAAATCTACCAGGAGGTCAATTTCCATGTAGGTGAGAGGAGCATTCAGAGAAATGTGAGTTGCCGTCTCCTTAAGGTGGACACCATGAACCTCCCGGGAGTGGATCCATGCCTTCCTTACTCTGTTCTGACACATTTAGAAGACTTTCCGTTCAAATGGACTTTCTCCAATTCTGAGCCTCCCTTTCCTGGGACTGCCTGCGTGCACTGTGCTGCCAAGCACTGAGCTCCATCAACATCATCTTTTATGGCATTCTCTGAGAATGCCCAGATGTGGCAATTCTTTTCTCACACATGTACCTCTTTCCATGAAATCAGTAAGTTTCTTTATGGATATAAATCAATACTTTGTAAACAGAGTCATAGCGTAAGTGTAGCAGGAGAGCTGTCTGGCTACAGGAATCCTGTGAGGACTTCGTAGGTACCTCAGCTGAGTGGCTGAAAAATAAAGGTTTGAGTCTGGCTGAATCTAATCCTTTAACAGAGTATGCTGTTTATCCAAAACCTTCTCCTTTATTTCACCTTTCTGATCCTTCCCTCACCAGTTCTGCATGTTCTATGCATAGGCACACTGGTTCCTTATCACATGGGTTGTGGCCATATTCCAGCCTGGTGAACTCTTACTTAAATGTCAAGTCCCATTCCAATTGTCCCCTTCCTTTAACTGTCCCTTGCTTTCCCTGCAGCTTTGACTATTCCATTATTAATAAATCGTTTGTTTTATCTTGAGACTCAGATAATTTTAAGAATGTCTTCACTATAGTACTTACCACATTTGTAGCAGTATTTGTTTACTTGTCTGTCTCCCTATGTTAGAATATGAGTTTCTGAAGGGCAGAGATCCTGTCTTAAATATCTTATCACCTGCATGGCACAATGCCCTGAATACAGAAAAAGTAATCAATAAACATTTGTTGAATTAAATTGAATTTGTAAATTAGACTTGCTTAATGCAGCGCACACCTGTATTCATTTCACAAAAGAATTCTTGGCTATATAAATTATTTTGCTAAAGAATCTCTTGAAAGTGTAAGCCCCCCTGGCGTATGTGCAATAAGGAGGCAATTTCAAATAGGCCATGTTCCTCATCATGTTTTACGGGAGCACATTTCCTGTTTAAAGTGGGACACCCACATTCACATCCTCAGCCTGCAATCAACACCTTGTTAACAAGTGACATTGATAGTTCATAGAATGACAGTTGTTTTTTCTTCACTCTCTGAGGAAAATCCCTGGGGGCATCCAGGGTACTGCCTGAGCTTCTGAAACGAACCTGCGGTCTGCTGGAGACATCAGGGAGCTAGGTGAAGGCTGGCTCTCTCAGGGAGAAGCACACGTCTGGGTTCCATCTCCCATCAGCCTTCATAATAGTCCATTTCAATTCCACCCAGGAATCACCCATCTGTCATCACCCATTAAAGGTGTTTGTAAGGAACTACAAAATATTGAAGCTGTTGTTTCTTGGCACTAACATTGCTATTAATATTGATATTCTTGTAATGCCAATGTCCATATTAATCGTGCTTCTTGCAGGCTCCTTCGACGTTGTCCTCTTCTCCACTTATATGTTTCCTAGTCTTGCCCTGCAGCTTATTTTTAAGGATTTAAAGAAGTTATTGATCACACCATAAAAGGGAGCAAGAAATGAAACCTGGCCTTTACACGGCTCTAATACAGTGTGTGCTGGAGTGGCCGTTCTCTAAATGCTATGGGATAGCTTTCTTCTTTGAGCAAGGTGGGCATGGTGGATCTTTAATCACTCATTTACCCCTGGAAAGGTCTTGAATGCCTGCTGTCTCTCAGGTATGGAAGGTGCTGGAGCCCCAGAAGGGAAGAGTCAGGATCCTGCCCTCACATGATCATAGTCTGGCAGGAGACACAGGCTCAGGAATAGCTCAGCAGTAGCTCCGCAGTGAGAGGTGCTGTAAGAGGTTGCCGTCTTGGTCTGTGTGAGTTGCTGTAAAGGAATACTTAAGGCTGGGTATATTGATAAAGGAAAGAGGTTTATTTGGTTCACAATCTTGGAGACTGTACAGAGGCGTGGCATGGCTCCGGCATCTGCTTCTGGTGGGGGCTTAAGACTGCTTCCACTCAAGTAGGAAAGTAAAGGGGTGCTGGTATGTGCAGAGGTCACATGACGAGAGAGGAAGCGAGAGAGAAGGAGAGGGCAGTGCAAGGGTCTTTTTAACAAAGTCCTTTTGAGAACCAGTAATAGAGCAGAACTCACTTCCCCGGCCCCCTCCTGCCTCAGGAAGGGCACTAATCTCTTCATGAGGGATACACTCTTACTACCTGAACCCTTACCAGTAAGGCCCCACATCTAACACTGGGGATCAAATTTCAGCATGGGATTTGGAGGGGACAAACCATGTAGATGTAAAGGCAGCATCAAGAAGGCCGCCTTTCCTGGCCTGATACAGGAGGCTCAGGAAAGCCTCCCTGGAGTTGCTGACAGCAGAGATGGGTCTTGCTTGAAGCTGAATTTTGTTTTCTCCTTATGTTTCTATGTGGAAGTCTTAACCTCCAGTAACTTGGAATGTGACTGTATTTGTGGACAGGGTCTTTAAAGGATGACTGAGTTAAAATGTGGCCACTGTGTTGGGCCCTCATGCAGTTGGACTGGTGTCTTTGTAAGAGGAGGAGAGCAGGACACGGACACACACACAGGGATGACCTTGGAAGACACATCTACATCCCAAAGAGAGACGACTCTGTTAACACCAACCTTGCCAACACCCTGATCTGGACTTCCAGCCTCTAGAATTGTGAGAACATAAATTCATGTTGTTGAAGCCCTAGTCCACAGTACTTTGTTATGGCAGCCTCAGTAGACTGATCTAGACCTTAAGACAGACCCAAGTAGAGAACGTCCACCAGGCTGTCCAGATTCTGGGATGATTTGGCAGTTAGAACACATGAAGAGCATCTGGAACCTCTAAGGTGAATGTGATTCCACAGGGAGAGCATACTGAGAAGAGAGGATGGGAACATGAATATGTCTTGAGAACAGGATTTCCCAGGCTTCTTTCTCTTTGCAAAACCCAGCCAAAGGTACAAAAACAAAGTCACGGCTGGGCGTGGTGGCTCACACCTGTAATCCTAGCACTGAGGGAGGCCAAGACAGGTGGATCATTTGAGGTTAGGAGTTCAAGATTAGCCTGGCTAACATGGTGAAACCCCATCTCTACTAAAAATCCAAAAACCTGGCTGGGAGTGGTGGTGCACACCTGTAATCCCAGATACTTGGGAGGCTGAGGCAGAATTGCCTGAACCCAGGAGACAGAGTTTGCAGTGAACCGAGATCATGCCACTGTACCCAAGCCCGGGTGACAGAGAGAGGCTCTCTCTCAAAACAAACAAACAAATCCCAGCAAGTCAAAAGCTCCTTTTAGAAGAAAACTGTTACGATAGTTCCCATTATTTGTGAGTGGCTTTGTGTTTATAAAATACCTCCCTGTATCTTATCACATTCCCCCTATACTCGATGTACATGGAGATGTATTATCACTCACATTTTATGAATGAGGAAACTTAAATTCAGAGGATGCCCTTTGAGGCCCAGGCCCTCCTCACTGCAATTCTGTCTGTAGGAACACTTTCTGGTTGGGGGCCAGCACAGTGCTAAGCCTGTGTGCATCAGATGAGAGTGGAAGGAGCTACCCCTCCCCAAACTCTGCTGCCTCCGGCTTCCCCATGCAGGGTGTGTGCACCCTAGCCTCACATAGGAACCTGAGCCTTTATTTTACCATAGAAGTGTTTAAGGGTTGACTTGCTCCCTTGTTTCATGCAAGGATGGGATTTTGTTTTGTTTTCTTTTTATTTTTGTAGACAGAGTCTCGCTGTGTCACCCAGGCTGGAGTGCAGTGGTGTGATCATAGGTCCCTGCAGCCTTGAACTCCTGGGCTCAAGTGATCCTCCGATCTCAGCCTTCTGAGTAGCTGGGACTATAGGCATGTGCCACCATACTTGGCTAATTTTTTTTTTAAGAGATGAGGGTCTTACTATGTTGCCAGTTGGTCTTGAACTCCTGGCCTCAATCCTCCTGCCTCAGCCTCCCAAAGTGCTGGAGTTACCATTTTTTTGTTCCAGTGGGTTCCTTTTTCCAGCTGCTCCATTTTAAGCTCTGACATTCCTCAAATGTGCCCTATATCCTCTCCAGCCAGGCCTTGGTCTCCTGCTCCGGGACATCTTGGTCTTCACTTACCGCCATCCGAGCAGGTCTGAGCCCTGCTTCACCCTATGCTTTGCTTGAACTCTCCCCCAGACTCCAGCCAAAGCCAGTGGGATCTTGCTGGGCTCAGCCTTTGCTTACTTTAGAAAGGGAAGGAGGAGGCACAGAGTGAAAGCAAAGCTTCTGCAGCTTCAAGTTCAGACCCCTGTCTTCACCCACAGAGCTGCTACTAGTTTTCCTCCTGAGCGTCCCAGAGGCAAATGTAACTTGCTTCCTTGAAAATAAATTTTCTTGATAGACTGCCCACTTTAGGCTACATGAGAATATCGCCCTCCAGTCTAGGGGAAAAAAAACAGTGAATGTGTCCCTATTCCTTGAGAAATAATAACCTTGACTTTGTTTTGCTAAAGGCACATTCTCCTTTTATCCTGGCCTGGATTTCATCATAAAATGTTCTTGCATTAACCCTGGGGTTGAACGGTACCATGTGTGGAGTTTTTCTCTGATCCTCAGATTTCTTTCCTGGTAGTGGAAGAGGAGATTTATATGTCCCCACCCCCAACCCTCCAAGGAGGCCTTATCCAGAAAGCCCCACTTCCCTCAGTGAGCCTTGCAATGAACACCCTGGGTGGGGCGGGGCTCACACATCCCCTTCATTTCACAAACATGGGATCCCAGGCCAGGACTGGGGAGGAAAACATGGCTGGCAGTGCACTGGTTCTTCCAACTTGGTGACTTGCTGGCAGAGGCAGGGGTCAAGGTCAAACAGGAGCTAGATCCGCAGCCCTGACTGTCCGGCCAGCCTGTCCTACCCAGCACACTCAGTGCCCTTCCCTCGGGCTTGCATGGGAATCTGCCCTCCCTGCCCGGCCTCTAGCTGCCACCTGCACCTCCAAGACCCAGGGCACCACCTCAGGGTCCCAGTGACATTCTCTTTGATCCATGACGGTCTGCCTGCCTGGTTCTCCCTCCTGGTTCCTCTGGGAGTAGCCTTGTCTGGCCAGCCAGCTGGAGTCCTTTCCGCGTCCCGCAGCCCCTCAGGAGGAATAGTTTATGTTGGTATCCGGCTTCTTACTTCTCAGTGTTCCATGGGGCAGGCAGGGCTAGAATGTCTCCCTCCACCAGGCAAATGAGGAAACAGAGGTGCACAGGCTCTTGCTTATAAGGTCAGAGCTTGCACTTTGCATACATTCCTGTGTTCTCTCACTTACACCTCCAGGTCTCTTGTCTAGGAACTGTGTGGTGTGGCTAACCTGAGCCCCACACCGCAGCACTGACAGCTGTGCATGTCCCCAGCTCCTCCAGCTGGGCAGCTTCTCCTTGTTTCTTGGTGGCCAGGGGGCAGTTACTGCTGAGCAGATGGCAGTCAGTGCCCCCTCATCTGCACTCTCTCTTCCCTGCTGGGGAGATGATGCTGCGATTCTCCCTCTAGCCATGGTCCTCAACTCTCTGATTTCCCAGTTTGATGGGCAGGTGGAACTATCAGTGCGGGTGCTGAGTGGGCAACTGCAGGTTTGATTTGCAGCCGTCTCTGCAGACCGCGTAACAGAGCCTCTCCCCTTCTCCTGCCCCTTGGGGAAGGCTTGAGCCTGTGTGTCACTGTCTCTCCAGGCCTGTGTGTGTGGCCAGACTCTTCACTTTGATCCCACTTCAGACTTCAGCTTTATTATTTTTCCAAGCACAGTGATTATCCCCCTAATCATGCCAGGAAATGAAAAGCCACAGCCGCTTTCAGCTCAGTGGCCCTGTAGATCTCTGTTGTATTATGAATGTGAAAGTTGATTGAACTAGGGAAACAATTTGAAAGCAGAATTTCCAGAGTGACCTTGATAAGAGGAAGCCTCGTCCAAGGTCTAGGGCAGCTTAGGCTGGCTTCGAGTGAGGAGCCACGATGGATGAAGGGTTGCAGCATCTTGGCCCTGACTGGCACAGAATGCCCCAGCCGGACCAGCCTCAAGACTCTGCCAGCCCAGCTTTAGGTGCACAGAAGAGGAAACAGGCTGATCATACAAAGACCAGCCCCAGAGATCCGACCTATGCAGCTTTAGGGGCTCCCTGCTCGGATTCCAGGCTGCGCCCTCACGTGCCTGCGCCCTCACCTGCCTGGTGATTGACCTTTCCCCATAGCTGCTTTCCTCCCTCATCTGGGTAAGGACTTCTTACTCACATGTGTGTCCTGGATACCTGGTCTCTGCACCACACAGGGACTCCATGTGTTTGCTGAACGGATGTCACCATTATAAATCCAATAATGATGATGAGGTGGAGAATGAGTAAATAACATTGACTGTGTTCTGGATGTTTTAAATATCACAATGAATTTAGTCTTCATAAGCAATTTGTGGGAACCCAGGTTTGTTGTTTCTCTGGCCCCTCTATTTCCAAAGTCTGGTGATATCTTGACTCTGTCTTTAACCGAGATCTAATTGCAGGGCAAAGGAGGGATCTTGAATTTGCAGCAACAACCTCTGCCTGGGAATGAGTGCTGATTTCCCTTCTTGCCTCCCCTTCCTCTCTGTTCCCACTTCCCTTCCTACCGCTCCCCTTGCATCTCAGCCTGTCTTCCTGGTTTGCCTCCATTCCTGATCCCCGAACAGCGGGTACCCGCTTAGGAGCTCCCACAGCTCCCCTGCCTCCGTGAACCCCCAAGCCCATGCACACTGCTCCACGGCTTTC